>JAWQFJ010028275.1:65130-70130 GCA_034096865.1 Theodoxus fluviatilis | reverse complement strand
CATGCACAAAGATTATTGATCTCGACTGATTCTGCAGTCAATGGCCTTTAAAAAAAGGCGATAGCAAGTAAAGCCTCGTTCGTGAGTGCATTAATTCATTCATACATCAATTCATTCATTCTTCTTCTTCTTGTCGATCGCTAGATGATTGCGCCAGTCGCCCGTACAAATGCAGCTGTTCTCCGCAGCTCCTCCAGGTTGCCATAGAGTTTGCTCCTCACTGGTGTTGGGTCTGGCCATGTGGCTCTTCTGAGGGCATCATGGTGGGGGCAGTCTTGGAGAAGGTGTTCACCGGTCATCGAGGCAGTGTCGCAAGAACATCTGTCTGTCTGACCGACTTTGAACTTGTGGAACATATGTGCTGGCAATTTGTTGTGTCCTGTTCGGAGTCTGAACAGAATGACTTGGTCAGCTCTGTTCAGAAAGTGGTAGCTGTCATTTTGGTTGTAGTTCGGATGTTGCTGGCGCCACTTTTTCTGAGACAGAGCCTTGATGATGGTCTTCTCTTCTGCATAAGAGACCTGTCTGTCTTCCTGGTCCAGCTGACCACCTTCCCTGGCCAGTCTGTCAGCCGTCTCATTTCCATGCACTCCACAGTGTGCAGGAATCCATTGGAGTGTGAGTGTCACCTGTGCGGCCAGCTCAGACAGAGTGGCTGCAAGTTCATTCAGTTCCTTCTTGCGAGGGTCCTGGAGTGCGCTCAGCACAGACAAAGCATCAGTGAAGATGACCACGTGCTGGTGTGTCGCATCTCGGTGATCCAGTAAGTGGGCCGATGCCGTTCTCAGGGCCTCTGCCTCTGCTCTGAAGTTGGTGGAGTATCTGCCCGTTGCTATGGGGATGTGGGTCTCGTACCCGGTGTACCTGATATACACGCCTCCTCCTCCATCCCTCGTTGCTTCTGCAGCAGACCCATCCGTATAGGCGTGTGTCCACTGTTTTTCAGGATAGGTAGATTGGATGAGCTCTAAGGTCACTGACTTCGTGGTCTGACTGTGTGCCTTTCTTCCCAATGCCTGGAATGTTATCTCTGATGGTTGGGAATTTCAGTCTTTCCCATGAGGGGACAGATGTTGTTGTTGGTATTGGTGTTGGCTTGTGGTCCAACAAGATTATTGATCTCGACTGATTCTGCAGTCAATGGCCTTTAAAAAAGGCGGATAGCCCGTAGAGCCTCGTTCGTGAGTGCATTAATTCATTCATACATCCATTCATTTATTTATTCATTCATTTATCCATCCATCCATCCATTAATTCATCGATGCATCCGTTCTTTGAAGAAAATCTAAGGTACCAGGAGCAATATAAATATTTTCTACCTATCTGAATCACGGGGGCTGTCAAATATACTCGCGCCTAAATGCGCAGGATCCCAGGCGCTGGCCAATTCAAGGGAGGTAATAGTGTGATTACCTCTCCTTAGTTGGGTGAGTTAATGCGCCTTCTGAACTTCTGCACACGTTGTCATCAGTTTTTCTGGATCAGCTGAGGTGTGGTGTCATTCTGTACAGATATGGCCATTGTTAGAATATCAGGCACAGGGACACACATACAAGTCTAAAACACATCACGCACGGCTCAACCGCGATAAATGAGGAAGCTTGACCTCGCAGGGTCTCCCTTGCATTTCGCTCGATGAGGCGTCGAGGAGTGGGCTTATTCTTCCACTGCCTATAAAATAACCCATCCGCCTGTCTCTCTTCACTACGGCCAGATGGAGTGCCACGCCAAAAGCTTGCCCGAGATCTTTCTCCCCAGCCCTACTCCCCCTGTGGGTTCGGGGTAAGAATTGACCCACCGCGTCTCCCTACGCGATTCGTAAGAGGCGAATAACTAGGGACACCGTGACCTGATTAGCGTTTACTCCAAACTGTTCTAAAGATTTTCGTGCTTACTGGCCTTACATAGCCTACAAAGGCTGATAGGCCGTAAAACACCAACCAACCAACCAACCAACCCCAGCCCTACCAAATAAGAAGCAAATTAGCCTGACTTTTATCAGGATTTACTTCCCTTAGTGTCAGTCTATCCCCCTGTGGGTTCGCGGTAAGAATTGACCCACCGCGTCTCCCTACGCGATTCGTAAGAGGCGAATAAATAAATCACACACCCTCGCATGTATATTAGTGTATCCCCCTTGTATCTCTCTCTCTCTTTCTGTCTCTCTCTCTCTTTCTCTCTGTCTCTCTCTCTGTCTCTCTTTGTCTCTGAGTCTATCTCTCTCTCTTTCTCTCTCTCTTTCTTTGTCTCTGAATCTCTCTCTCTGTCTCTCTCTCTCTGTCTCTGCGTCTCTCTATCTTTCTCTCTCTCTTTCTCTCTCTCTCTGTCTCTGAGTCTCATTCTCTCTCTCTCTCTCTTTGTCTCTGAGTCTCTCTCTCTGTCTCTCTCTCTTTGTCTCTCTCTCTGTCTCTCTCTCTCTTTGTCTCTGAGTCTCTCTCTGTCTCTCTCTCTGTCTCTTTCTCTCTCTCTCTCTCTCCCTCTCTCTCTCTCTTTGTCTCTGAGTCTCTCTCTCTCTTTGTCTCTGAGTCTCTCTCTCTCTGTCTCTCTGTCTCTCTCTCTCTGTCTCTGAGTCTCTCTCTCTGTCTCTCTCTCTCTCTCAGTCTCTCTTTATGTGTCTCACTCTCTCTCTCTGTTTCTCTTTCTCTGTCTCTGTCTCTCTCTCTCTCTCTCTCTCTCTCTCTCTCTCTCTCCTCCCAAGCATGCATTTGCAAAAGAGCGGTCTGATAATACCTTTGTATGTCCAGCTTGCTATGAAGACGAAAATGAAATGCATTTGTTGTTTGAATGTCCTGTCTATGAGGATCTGCGACGAATGTACATCTCCAAGTTGGTGACGAATACAAATGCACGTGATGTTAAGACACTCTTGTCACTGGAAGAGCCGCAAGCAGTACGCAAGGTTGCTATGTTTCTGTATTATAAGTTTAAGAGAAGACAAGAAGCGATTTGTATTGTGGTGGCAGATGAGGTATATTATTTGTTGCCGAGTTGTGATAGGCCGGTGGCCTCACCAGAATATACCGTTCGTTCTCT
Source organism: Theodoxus fluviatilis (assembly GCA_034096865.1). Classification (NCBI taxonomy): domain Eukaryota; kingdom Metazoa; phylum Mollusca; class Gastropoda; order Cycloneritida; family Neritidae; genus Theodoxus; species Theodoxus fluviatilis. The sequence goes on along the minus strand of JAWQFJ010028275.1, from coordinate 67,097 downwards.
CTCTCTCTCTCGCGTGCGCGCGCGCGTTTGTGTACCTACCTCTCTTTCCTGCTCGCTTGAATTCTTCAGCTCACTTTCACTGCTGTCGGTAGTTCTATCATAGGCAGGTAAGCATACAGCTCGTAAACACCGACCACAAGACTTTGTCAAGGAATGACATTGGGATTTATGACAAGTGTGAGCTGGTCATTTGGAAGTCAAGGACCTACAAATCGTGTTATTAGATGAGTCGCCTAGCCCACGCTTTTCTTGATCTAACGAGTAGGGATTTTTATGGTATTTTGCGAGTCCTTTGCCAGCTGACCTGGGTAATTTTTTCAGTGTCGGGCTCCGAGAGGTACCTATCACCAGGACAAAACGACGATTTCGGTGAGGAAACCTGCTTCACATAGTATTAGATGTAGTGGCATAATATGTTGGCAGCATTCTTCCAAAAGTAAACTATAGGAGTTGGACACTTCAACAATGAAAACAAGTAATTGGTTGCGATTCAAGATGCAAATATCCTGTTTGCAGGTGTCTATGCCTTGTCCGAGCAGAGTCACCAGCTGATTCTAGAACGCCTCATACTGGCTGCGCTCGATTTGTCCGCCTGAATCCGCCGGCGGGCGAGACGGGGCACAGGCGGGTTTTTTGTTGCGCTCGATTTCTTCAGGTCACATGACCGGCGGATCACCCGGCGAACCGTCGGGTCCGCCCTCAGGTTTTCTAAGGCGAACGAAGATCCAAGATGGAGACGACCAGACTAGGGTTTATGTTTTGTGACGCTTCGACACTGAAAATATTCGATAATTCGTTCTCCGCTGACTCAATGTGTGCCTTAATTTGTCACCTCGCTGCAATCTCCGCTGGACAATAGAAGTAGATTACGATTTTTTTTCTTTATTGTGTGCACGATGTGTGGTTGACGGTGAGAAATCCTGCATTAAGTTCGAATTGACAATTCTCTCGCAAAGGGACGTAACTCTACATTCTGACCTCCCTTTGCGTAAAGGAAAATCGCTCGAGTGCGCCGTCTTAGTGTATATAGGGTCTTTGACTGCAGTAGGCTCAGGAGTCACTTATCAGGGCATAGGTAGTGGTAATGAAAATGTTCAATTTACACAATAACCTCAAACCTTACCATAAACCAAGAAGACAGCACATTTAGTCATCATCGCTACCGCTGTCTAACACCACAATTGTGCCGCCATGTTGATCAGCCGAAAGCGCTCGATTGGCACGAAAGCTGTCGATTCGCCTGTCACGTGACGGCGAACAGTCGGTCACGTGGTGGCAGACCGCCGCCAGCGGATTCCGGCGGTTAAATCGAGCGCAGCCACTATCCCGGCCCGTCAACATCGACTTCGAGAATTTCTGCAGCTTGAGCTCTACACAACTGTCATGTCACACTGTGTACATATACAGCCCCCTACATCCTTTCAGTGTTTGGACATCCGTGTCCGTGTACACTCGCGTATATTCCCAGGTGGTTCCTATTGTTGACAGCGGTTGTTTCAAGCAGGTCAAGTGCCCAAGAGAGCTGGACAGGTCAGCGGCGAGCATGGCGTCGCGGAGTTATCTCCCTTGTTGTTGCAGATCACACCAGTGCTGTAGTGATTTTCTCATGTGGTTTTTCTTCGTTGCTGAAAGGAGGCACTTAGGGTCCGTGAGGCGAAGGGCGGCCGCGACATCATGTGATACCGGTGTGGCATCGCCGATGGTAACTCATCGCGCTTGGTTCTGCGCATGCGTCAAAGCCGAAAGTGAGTCGGCTTTGACGCATGCGCAGAACCAAGCGCGATAAAGTTACCATCGGCGATGTCACACCGGGATCGCAGCCCTAAAGTGATCGATATCACGGTTCACGCTCATAGGAACATACAACTCATTGAGTTCCACAGATCTGAGCTTGGCCAGTTCGCTCTCATTTCGTCCCAATTCTGCCAGAATCATTAATCTTTTATCCACCACAATTCTTTTTATCT
>JAWQFJ010028275.1:47630-57630 GCA_034096865.1 Theodoxus fluviatilis | reverse complement strand
CCCGTGATAAATCGCCACTGGGACCTAAGCAAAATCGCACAGCAGTCACATGACCTCCCCTGCTGCACGTGTACTGCAGTCACATGACCTCCCCTGCTGCACGTGTACTGTAGTCACATGACCTCCCCTGCTGCACGTGTACTGCAGTTAACTGACCTCCCCTGCTGCACGTGTACTGTAGTCACATGACCTCCCCTGCTGCACGTGTACTGCAGATAACTGACCTCCCCTGCTGCACGTGTACTGCAGTCACATGACCTCCCCTGCTGCGCGAGTACTGCAGTCACACGACCTCCCCTGCTGCACGAGTACATTGACCGCAGGCGAACGACTAACTGTGCTGATGAGCACATCTTCTTTACGATCTGCACTTGGCGTAGTGCTCGTAGCTTTCAACCTGTTGGCACTGAAGCGATCATTCTGTGAACCCGAGTCTTTAGTGACTCTGGCACAGTTCGCAATGAATGAGTAGTAGAGTTGACCCTTCGCATGACAGCATTGCGCCAAAAATAGTTCGTTCTGATAGGCCTGCTAATTTTTTCTCCGCTTTCTACAGAAATCATTCAGATGTCCAAAACTGTTTCCATTTCAACACAAACATTGTATTTTATCTAATTATCTTTAAAAAACGCTTGTTTATTGCCCTTAACAAGAGTAGGCCTAAGTTAAGAGTTTTGTGCGAAATTGTCTTAGAACTACTTTAACGGCGTATGTCAGGGAGCAGATCGGCTATCCCACAAGCCTCTCGTGGACGAAAACCTTCCATCACGTGATGTCAACTGGGCTACAGACACCTTCGCCGGTAGGCGAAGTCTCTAGTGAACTACAATGTTAAGGCTGAATGAGTCGAAGTCGGTAACATTCGCGGACCCTGTACCCCAGTTTTGAAAATCTCGGCCTTACAGTCACGTGACTCGCACGCTCGGGGAGTTATGCTAAGATCCGGCCGCGTTAATGTATCTGCGTTTTGTGACAAACGTCTTGCTCGGCGGTACTGTACTCCATGCACCTTAATGGTCCGCGTGATTCGGGTGTAAAGGCACACGTACCGGTTGTCCCCCGGTTTTGCTGCCGATCCGGTCAAGAATCGGAACGGTTGACTCATTTGCATACAATCCGGCCCGGTTCTTGTCGGTAGGGCAGGCTCTATTCCCCGACCCGGTTTTGACCGATTCGTAAGCCGGGCAACGCGAGAACGACGAGAATCTCGCGACGTTGCCAATTTAGATGGTCTCCCCTTTGCACAGAAAACGGTGTATTTGAGGGATACTAAAACCCCAACCAAAGAAAATGTAAGCCATGACCAGCATTAATTTATCAAAGCTGTATGTTGAATGCATCAATAGGTCGTGAAAGTTCTGCATTTTACAAATCGAATGCAGGTCGATGCAGACTACACCGGCGAAGAATGTGTCGCCACAGCTTCACCGCTTATTGCTGCGTGTTCGCACAGAAAACGCTGTATTGATACTAAAACCCCATCCAAAGAAAATGAAAGCCATGAACAGCATTAATTTATCAAAACTGTATGTTGAATGCATCAATAGGTCGTGAAAGCTCCTTAGAGCTACACGTCCAAGCGTCGCTGCCATAGCTTGGATAAGGGACGTAACTCTAAATTCTGACCTCGCTTCACGTCAATGAAAATCGCTCGATTGCGCAGTCTCGGTGTAATCGTTGCGTGTGGCTGTCACCCCGATTTTTACACGCACGGTCGACCGGATCGGGAGCAAAATCGGCTTGAAAACCAGTACGTGTATGGGCGCCTTAATCTTAAGCTAAACGACGTTAATAAATGTCCGTTCTCGCGAGAAATGCCGAGATTTGAAACTGGGGTACAGTGTCCGCGAATGTTTCCGACTTCGACCATTTCAGCAATGTGAAGCGATGCGATTAGGTGCCGTGGTTCAGTCCCAGGTCGGCATGGCTTGACTGTTATTCACCATCAATACGTGAAGGAAAGTTTTTCAGCGACGCCATGTGGATACTTGGACAGTATTTTTTTATAGTGAATTATGACCTGTCCTTTTCATGATAAAGAATAACTTACTGCTGTTCTTTATCGTTACGATCCAAACCTATCTGCGTCCTCTGAAAAAAGGAACGTTAGCACAACCCCTCAATGTGTTTCTTTATTAGAATTTCGTTTTAATGCCGAGGTGTACTCCACAGCAAAGTTCTGTGGATACTTCAATTCAATTCAAAAAAGTTGTTTACCTCCCCATTTAACTCTAAGTCCGTATAGTGCTTTCTCCACCCTTAACTGGTATTTATGTTCCTTCTGCACCCATCGTGGGATGACTCTTGAAGTCCCTGTAATGTAGACAGACAGTTTAATTGCCTGTTTTGCAAAGAAGCTACGAAAAGTAGCCTAAGATGGGCGGAGAAGGGTGGAACAGTAATACCTGTCAAGAGTAGAGAAAGGCACTACGGGGTCTTGAGTTCAGGCTAAGGTGTGCTACACAGAGAAGTTCTGTGGATACTTTGACTATCAAAACAAAAGCAGTGGCTTACCTCCCCTTTTAATGCTGTCGTGTTGGGCAAGAAGGGGAAGCACCACGTTGTCTCAGATGTCCCCGTGGTGTTGTCAACAAACTACAAAAGTCGAATAAACATTCTACCGCAAGGATTTGGTTGGAGATGTTGAAATCATTGGATAATGAAAATGAAAACGTTTCGGGCGTAGCTTAACTCTTCCTTCCTATCCACCCTACAGTAATGATGGCTATTTCTTGTTAGAGTGGAAGGAAAGTGATAGAAATTAGAGCGGGGGGGAAAAGGCTACTAGTCAGTTGGAATAGATCTTCCCATTCCGACGATTCCAGCAGGCCAGCCAAAGGTCACGTCATCTACCAAATTTGACCATTGGCTAACCTCTGAAAACGGAAAAGTGGGTAGGATGGACATGATGAAAAGAGGGGGGGGGTCGGGGGGGTCGGGGGGGGGGGGGGGAGGTTTCGGCACTAGTGCTCTGGGTCTATGATCCATGTACAAATGTGGTATATGCCCTACGTTCAAGACGCCATTCGCTATCGAGCGCTCGACTTATTGCAGTCTTGAGTGACTCGTCATGGCCGAGCGCCAGCCAAGATGGCTTCCGCGATGCCTTCTCATCGTCGCGGGGTGCGCTTCTCAACCAACTGAGTGAACCAGCAGCTACAGACTGGTCGTTTCTTGTGGAAGCTGATACAATCTGTTATGCTGCAGCTGTGCAATAAACTCGGCACCGCTCAAATAGAAAATTATGTCAACACGACAGTCCTGACTTGGCGTAAGCAAGAATTTATCGATGCTCACATCAAGGGAGGTTACACAACAAACTAAGGGCTAATGTTGTAGAGTTTCCTCCCTTGAGTTGGTTAGCCGTCCTTCGTATATATATATATATATATATATATATATATATATATATATATATATATATATATATATATATACATAAAATTATTGCTCACATCTTGCCCGGTAATTATTTCATAGCAGTTTATGTGACGATTTACAAAAATCTGAAAATCTCGAAATGTATCGGATAGACTCCTTTTGGGAAGAATGGACACATTAATTGAATCCATCTTTGTTGCATCGGGTTCTGACAAGTTTTTAGCTTGAGCGAAGAAACAAAGCAAAAAGAATCTTGGAAAAAAACACACATCTCGACTTCTAAGTTTGTCAACTTTTTCTGTTGTCCTCAACATGGTTCGACGCACGGAATTCTGGGATCAGTTTCTTTTACAAGCATGGGGCGCGTTGCTTACGCTAGGAACCTTGCAAGATCTTGCGAGGAATAGGCCGGTGTCAACATGTGTCAGGGTGATGAAAGAAGATGTAAAGGCAGTCAAATATTTGACACACACAATGACACCAGCATAGTATTTGCTCACTAGGTAGACCAAGCAACCCGCGGCACTATGCACCAGGTCAGCACTACTTGAGTGATGCACCACTCAAAAGTTTCCCTGTCACTCACAGAGACGAAAAAAGGATTATGAGAACTGAGTAAAGTAACAACAGCTTTGCCCCACCACCTGGCCCCAAACCCCCTCCCCCAACCCTCACCCCCTCTGATATATATCATTTAAGGGGCACTTCAGTGCATAATCCTTAACTCCCAAACATTACAGCGGAACCTAACTCACTTTGCCAAAGAGCTCCCTGAGTGTACCGCGCGAAGCGAACAGGCGGTACATGAATTGTATTTGCTCCTGGGGCGTTGCTATGGCAGCCACCACTTCTGCCCTCCCAGACCACACCGCGCGCAGCACACCCACGTGACTTCCGTTCCTGAGGTCGATGACGTAACCCGCTGCGCTGGCCTGAAAGGAAAAGAACAGATGTCCGCAAAAAGTCCATACTAAAGCTGTACGTATACGGCCCGGCTAAATCAAATTCAAATTGGTTGTGAACGACTGGTGTGTTCACGTGCAAATACATGTACAACCTGACTTCGGCGTTGAATATTTTGTCTCGTCTTCGAATGCCCAGAATGTACCGGGAGGAGTGCATGTGAAAATTTTCGAGCTGCTTGATATGGCGGCGGTAGGTAGTCCAAGGGCGCGTTAGTTAGGCAAGTGGCTCGCCTCGATGGCTAGTCGAGGGCGAGGGAGACGCACCTTCGGCTGAATAGCGAGAAACGTAGGCAACGCCTAGCCCTCGAGATTCTCTCGAGAATCTATGCCTAACAAACGCGCCCCAAGTTTTGCATCCATACAAGAGAACACATACCACACATACAGTACAATTATATGAGAATTATACTGGCACTCAAACGCTTACGTTATTGTCCTTGTCTCTCAGCCATACTCTTATCCCGTCTGCTCCATGCCTTTTCTGCTCTCCTCTTCGCGTGAGGACGTCGACTCGAACTCTGACCTCTGATCCCAGAGTGAATCTGCCAAGACAAGTTCACGCAATGATGTTCTGCCATTGATTTCAACAATTCATCCTTTTTCCGCGCTTTCCTTTAATTGAAATGTATGCAGTCCGTCTGCTTTTCTATGTCATGCTCTCTTTTGATGCAGCTCGATCCTTCTAGCTTTTCATGCATATCCTTTTTCTCTTCGCAGTCGTCTCTGTTATCTGGGAAGTCTCGATTGAGTATTTCGAATCTGAATCTCTCTCTCTCTCTCTCTCTCTCTCTCTCTCTCTCTCTCTCTCTCTCTCTCTCTCTCTCTCTCTCTGTCTCTATCAAACTCGTGTGTTTCTTCTGCATATAATATAAGGATGAATATGATTTCTTAATGCACTGCCATGAATATAGAGAATTTAGAGAAAATTACACTTTAAAACATCTGAACGAATCAAGGTATTCTGATGTAGCAACCCTGATAAATGGATGTGGAGTAGAGCAAACTCGAGATGTTGCCTTGTACATATTCTACGTCTATGAACTGTGATATGAGGCACTTGTGGTCAATGCAGAAAACGGAGCACAAACATTGAAACTGCTACTCACGCTAGCCTTTTTACATCAAAGTGCCATGAGAATGAATCGTTTATGAACTTTTGTATCTCCTATTTTAAAATAGGATGTTTTGAATAAGCCTTGTATTGCGCATTGCTGTCAGAAGGATGTGCATTGTGTTTGGCATGTCCATGACGAATACTATGATAAATTCTTCATGTAAATCTATATGTATCATTTACTAAACACTGTACTTTTGACTGCTTAAGTCGACGTCCTTAATAAAGACAATTAATCTCTGTCCCCCGACCCCCACCCTCCTCACCCACTTCTCCTTCTGACTACTTACACATCGGTGTCACCCAGCAAAACCAGTTTGGACACATTGGCGTAGGCTAGGCCATTTTCATCGACAGCTTCCGGCAGGCTGAGAACTTCCGCTTCTGGTAGAAAACGCCCGTTGACTTCCGGTGCAAAGGATGCTGGGTAGCTGTCTGACTTTAGTTGGCTACCCAGAAGGTCAGACGAGGTCCAGTAAGAACAGTCGGAGGTGCATTTTCGGAAAAGAAGATTTTGAATGCCATCGAGGCGACTTGGTCTGAATAAATAATGAGCTAGCTAAAGCTATGTTTACCTAGGTAATCGGCGCAGTGCTGAAAAGCTGAGTTTTAATCAGAAATACCTTTAAAGAGGGAGGTGATAAAACATTTCTGTCAGTCTTATAATTCCCCCAGTCAGACATTGGATAACATCTGCCAACCAAACACGACGTGCATAATGCCAGGTAGATCAAATTGTGTGTGCGAGTGTGAGTGTGTGTGTGTGAGTGTGAGTGTGTGTGTGAGTGTGAGTGTGTGTGTGAGTGTGAGTGTGTGAGTGTGAGTGTGCGTGTGTGTGTGTGTGAGTGTGTGTGAGTGCGTGCGTGCGTGCGTACGTGCGTGTGTGTGTGTGTGTGTGTGTGTGTGTAAATACAAGGGCACAGTATAATTACAGTTTCATCACGCATCACTAAGACTTGAAAAAATAGTTCCTGAGAACGTTTCCGTCGGAATTTAATGAGAACGAATGCCCACCAATACCAGTAAACGAATTTTTAAATATTATCATAATAATCATACCCCATCCCGAACAAAGCGATGCGATCCATTAACCAATAGGATGCCTCCTACTGGATGCTTTAGCACGTATGCCGCGATTCAAAAGTCTTATGCATCCTGTGATCCTCTGCACCAAATGCCTGCAGAGAGAGACGGCTGCCTACCTCCAGTAGAGCGTTAACACGAGCAGCAGGATGACAGTTCCCACAGCAGCCACGAGGCAATAGAACAGCTGCTGCATCCCGACACGCCGCGTGCACCCCATCTGAAACAGCAAGCCATCAAATGCACATTGCACGATCCTGTTGTGACGTCGTCGATCCTCTGTTGCGCTGTCTTCTGAAGAGTCATTCGCACGAATGTCACGAGGCCCTTAATCTCGAGCGGCTATTTCAAAATTGTAACACATTTTCCCCCCAAGCTTGCTTACCGTCGCCGGTGTTGCGGGCGTCGCGTGCAGTTCACGTGTGCTTTGGGGGACACACATACGTTCTCATTGTTGACACGCCGTATCTTGGCCTGTTCAATCTTCGGAGTTGTAGGGGGAGGCAGGTCTTTGGAGACTGCATGGCAGGGGACGAAACGGAGGGCAGTTCTGCGGCTTTTTCCAATTGTGGACCTTCATTTCCTCTCCTTACATATGCTTGTCGTCTTAGAAAATACAGTTCCCTCAGACGGAGATTCTCTGATCTTGGGAAGGAAGTCACAGCGACGTCGTGCATGCACTGCGTCCCTTGGTCGCTGATGGACTCGTCCAGATCCGAGGTACAGTTGTGCAGTCAAGATTTCCTTCTGTGTGCCAGTTTTTCAAATAATGTGTTCTTGCAAGTTCGCTCACCGCATTCTGTACGATGGTGGGCAGAATTTCATACGTCATGGCGTTCCTGCACTCGGTCATTCCACTGGTACGGCTGGTCAAACATGAGTTCAGACCATGCACAACCTGAATCGGTGGTGGCACTATCTAGAGTCCCGCTCAGATCGCCACGCCGTACATTTTCTAAGAAAGCCAAGGAGAATACAACTGCAACCTTCATGACTACGGGATTTCATCCCTACCATCTCAGTGCATCGTGCGCGTCGATCGAAAGTCTGTATTCATACACACACAACATAGCGTTCTCTGTCCAGCGTCCTCCCTACGAACTGGCATACAGAGCCTGAGCAACGATGGAAACAATAAAAGAATAAAATACCACTAGATCACACACAACATTACACGAATCCTCTAGGGTCCCTTCCTAATGCAAATCTAACACAATAGGAAATATCCGTTGATCAAATGGAATTTCTGGGAAAACGTCCATTCGCGGCCAGGTTCTTTGCCTGCCACAAGCGTAGTAAGATTGGTCGACTAATTAAAGGTATGATAGTAAGATTAGGCGGGAAAACGGTTATCGCCTGAGGGGATTGTCTAATCATGAAGAGGCTGGCAACTTATGAATAAACAAGTAGGTTAAGTGCGGTCTTTCAGAATAGACATCTTCCAGTATACGACACTTGTTCTCAAATGCCCTATGGAAAACTAACATTATGTCGCTCAAACGGTCCAGGGGGACGACGCTCAGATGGCCATATACCCGTCTCTTACTATTTCGGTGTAACTTTTAAATGAAATGTTCCATTTGCTGGAGATGCTGTCATGAAAAAAAAAAAAGTTTAAAGATGAAATTGGAAGCAAATTACAAGGTGGTATGCAGGTAGCAAAGAAATTGAGCAAACCGATGCCAAAGTTCCTCACCCACACACCGCAATCGCAGCCAGCCCATTGCAAAAGTGCTATACTCACCTTCATGCCTTTTTGGCAGGGTGCGGACCAGCGGCTGAGGTGGGGAGAGAGCAGAACTGACTCACACGGCAGCCCAGAACGAGTGAAAGCTGCCCCACGTGCAGCCTCTCAAGGAATCCTGTTGGGATGAGGCTCTGGCCAGTTCTGCAGAATTGAAAAGGCTTCCTCAAGGTCCGAAATAGCTGGCGGCATCGGAAGCTTTGAATCCACAATGCTGGAGGTTTTATGGTGAGTGCCCTCATGAAACGTGCAAGCCAGCTTCTCCGCTCCTAGATCAGAGATCAAGGGTGCGTTGCCTATGCTAGTTACCCTCCTCGAGGGCAAGGAGAGGGCGAGGCAAGCACCGAAAGACGTCTAAGAAACGGCCAATCATCAGTTGGAAAGGCAGACGAGAGATCATGACTGCGTCCTGGCAGTGAAGATGCTGCTGATAGACGAAGTAACTGACGATTCAGACATCACAGCAGTTTTTCTCTTGATAGAAAACACCATGGTGACATCTCGAATGGCATGGGAACTTTTTCAAAGAAAAGAAAGCAACCCGGGTTTAACTGTAGACATTTTTTTCGAAGATGTTGTGCCTCGATTCGTTTCGATCAATTCAAGGGAAATAATTCAGAGAGTGGACGTGTAGGATGATTCGTGTATGCAAACGATGAACAAAATTTTGGACAGCGTTTGTCCAGAAATAACCTCTGCACATGCTCCTCAAAATATGCAAATGGACACTCAAACAGCAAATTATTCTGTATATGTATATTCCCACAATGCAGAATGAAGTGCTACGCCAAAGTCGGACAAAGTCGAGTAGTTTTAATTGGCTGATTTTATTTTTATTACTTAAAAAGCATATTATCATCAAAAGCATAGGTTTTTAAAGTCTCTTTTTAGATACACAAATCCTCAAAAATGATTTCACATTCAAATTTGACGTCCTAAATTGAAGAGACGACTTAAATCAAAGCATAAGGGTCGATTATTTCATCATAGAAATATCGTTACATAATGAGTGTGTGCGTGCGTGCGTACGTGTATGTATACATTTTTCATACACAAGCGTGGTTCTTCAAGGGTAGATATACATGTAGGTACGGCAGTAGGAAGCAACCGTCACCAGTTGCTAAGGAAGGTCAACTGGAAAGTTCAGAAATAGCTTCTTCTCCTTCGACTCATCCCTTACTGGCACGAGTGTGGATAACATCGATGACGACAACTTTTATCTGATGCAGTTATCAAGGTTGGTGTAGGTGGAACATGCTCGGACACAACCAGACAGTTTTTCTTTAAAATCCCACAAATAAATGGAATTCCTTCCTCAGTCACTAGTCACAATTAAGAATGAACACGCCACAAACAGGATGCAAAGAAGCTTGAAACAATTTAACCAACATATATACAAATACACACCTTTCAATAATACACAACTTGATCTCAGAAGATGAAAATACAAATACAATTATTACCACAAGAAACCCTGAAAACAAATGCCCACACACAACTCCGGAAAGCCAAAAAAAAGAATAAAAGAAAGAAAACAAAACAATGATGAAGACTCAAATTAGAGCAGAAAAATTCTAATCAACAAGCAGGCTTGGACCAAAATCAGGTTTTTGCGTCTGCATCCTGATTTTTGTCCAATCTCACCTTGACATACAATTCCTTCCGCGACGGTGATGAAAGCATATACATTTCTTATAGATTTAACTCTTCTTT
>JAWQFJ010028275.1:40130-42630 GCA_034096865.1 Theodoxus fluviatilis | reverse complement strand
CTGCAATGTGTACACCATGAAGCAAGAGCATTCCATCACTTCGCACGACCTAACATAGTAACACCCTCTACTCATGAGAAACCTATTGTGATTGGTCCAAAAATATAGTTCAGCCAATGGTAGAGAGCCATGTATACAGTCTTGATCACACCAGACATGTTGATGTCGGCATAGCAGACGATGCAAGCCCAGCTGGCAGTAGTCGCTTATCTGGCAGTTTTGACTCAAAATTAAGTATATGATCAGATATAACAAACTATCTGCAAAGACAGCCCATGGTTATATTAGCGTAATAAATTAACATATAGGCTTACTGACCTTATTTCAAGAAACACCATTCATAATGATCAACACTACAGATCTAGATAGAACTACGAGAGAGAAGGGTAACCTGTTTTACCTTCGATGTCATGCACAAATCCTTCGATGAACTTTTCGTAGCCTTTCCCTTTCTTTCTGCTGGGTATTTTGGCAACATCACTTGCCCATACTTCCACATTTCCATGCGAGAATGGAGGCACATGAAGGAGATTTCCACTCCATGTACTGGTACTGGTGCTGGCCATAGAAGACGCCATTAAGTTTGCACAGTCTGTCTCGATTTGAAAACCGGAAGTATCTCGCGTGAATAATGTCCATGGGCTGGAGTTAAGCGTGGCCGTACAGCTGGCCTACGAGAACGGAGGTTAAACCCATGAAGGTTGTTCCGTATGGTCTGTTGACAGACGTTGACGTTAGCTGCCACCCTCAGCTGCCTTCGAATGATGCTGGAAGAGGCTGTTCTTATCTGCAGGGCTTGTCGTTCAATGAGACGATCTTCACGTGGGGTTGTCTTTTTTGGTCGACCAGAGCTGCGTCTTTCCTGGACCCTCCCTGTGGCTGCGTAGCGTTGAGTCAGTCTGACAATGACCGAGATTGATACCTGAAGACGTCTGTGGTGGGGAGCATATGAACCTACTACACGGTAGTAGGCAACTAAATGGGAAGTTTGCTACTAAATTGCGAAGTAAGGTGTGCATGAAAGCTGAATACGCGTAGTTACCTCCTAAGTTGGCCACTACACAACCCAAAATTTAGTGGTGTTCTGTATCAGCACTACACGGCTAAGTAGCCAACTATTTGCAAATTTCAATGGCGGACCTCTCTCCGGTTCGCACAGAAAACGCTCTATTTCGGGATACTAGCAACCCATCCAAAGAAAATGTAAGCCATGCACAGCATTAATTTATCAAAGCTGTATGTTGAATGCATCAATAGGTCGTGAAAGCTTCTACATTTTACACATCGAATGCAGGTCGACGCATCCACGCTGAACCATGTGTCACCCGTTGCCATCGGTCACGGCTTATTACAGAGAAGCGTCATCAGTCATCCGTCATCCTTCCGGCACATGCTTCAACGTGGATGCGTCGACCTGCATTCGATGTGTAAAATGTAGTAGCTTTCACGACCTATTGATGCATTCAACATACAACTTTGATAAATTAATGCTGTGCATGGCTTACATTTTCTTTGGATGGGTTGCTAGTATCCCGAAATAGAGCGTTTTCTGTGCGAACCGGCAACACGTCCGCCATTGAAATGTGCACAGAGTTGGCTAGTTCACCTCTTGTCGTGACCTCTACGCATGCGCATTAGATGGGATATCCCAAGATAGTACTAACTATTCATCTGGGTCATTACTTCGTTGTGGCGACCAAGTAACGTCTCATGCACACCTTACTGTCGTAGTTGGGAACAACTCAAAGTTGTGAACATCGAAGTAGACAACTACGACGTAGTTACCACCTAACATAGTAGGTTCATATGCACCCCACCACTGGCCACTTCACGCTTGGGTACACCATCTTGGAACCATGCAACTGCTCGTGTCCTGTCGAACTCGCTCAATTTTCGTCGTGGAGGCATTGTCAGATCAGGCCAACTACTGGGAGAATTCCTTCTTATAGAGCCAAGCAAGTGACAGCATCTCACACATAAACAGCAGTGCTTGCACGTGCATCATGTTTTTTTCATCTGGCTCGTGCAATGCATTCAGGCAGTATGGTTCAAAACAACGTTTTTTTTAGCAAGTTTCCCCTTTTTTGTTTGCGGCCAAGCTCAGTAGTTGAGAATCTCGTGCAACTCTCCCACTAACACAACATCGCCCACTTACAGCTGAATGAGATTTCATAACAATTTTGCTGGACTGACTCATTAATAACAGTTGTGAACTGAGTTTATTACACACCTGTTTTCTCAAAGTGATCCTTAACTTTTTGTGCGTAATGTAGTTCTAAGACTATTTCGCACAAAACTCATAACTTACTTTTGTTGAGGCAATAAACAAGCGTTTATTCTATAAGATAAAATCTGTGTGTTGAAATGGAAACAAGTTTTGACATCTGAATTATTTCTGTAAAAAGTGGAGAGAAAAATAGTATCAGAGCTAACTATTTTTGGCGCAATGCTGTCATGCGAAGAGTCAAGTCTATTACTCATTCATTGCAAACTGTGCCAG
>JAWQFJ010028275.1:12630-35130 GCA_034096865.1 Theodoxus fluviatilis | reverse complement strand
TACCATTGATCGTTGTTCTTACTCGGGGGACATTACGATCGCACTCAAGAGGAATGCACGGTGGTCGGATGTGTCACAGTGCTGGAGTTTCGTCCTCAAAAGTTGACAGTATAAAACTGAATTTGTGTCTAACACTAACAGTCCAGTTCTCTATTTAGATCGTGTTACTCGACCAGTGCTGGATACTGTTTTATGATGTAACGAACGCAACTGCTGAAACTGGTCATAGAAATGGAAGTGGTGAGAGGATGGTGGTGGTGTTTGTAGTGGTAAGAAGTGTAGTAAATGGTGGTGGTGGAGATGATGGCCTTGGTAATGTCAGGAGTGGTAGTGGTGAAGATGGTGCTACTGGCGCAAAGTTTTGTTTGTCAGTCAGTCTCATCCCTCCTCCTCCTCCTCCTCCTCCTCCTCCTCTCCATCCCCCTCCTCCTCTTCTCCATCCCCCTCCTCCTCTTCTCCATCCCCCTCCTCCTCTTCTCCATCCCCCCTCCTCCTCCCTCCTCCTCCTCCTCCCCCCCTCCCATCCTCCTCCTCCTCCTCCTCCCATCCTCCTCCTCCTCCTCCTCCCCCTCCTCCTCTTCTCCATCCCCCCTCCTCCTTCCTCCTCCTCCTCCTCCCCCCCTCCCATCCTCCTCCTCCTCCTCCCCCCTCCCATCCTCCTCCTCCTCCTCCTCCTCCTCCTCCTCCTCCTCCTCCTCCTCCTCATCATCATCATCATCATCATCATCATCATCATCATCATCGTGGATATTTGTTTCCTTGATTTAAAAGGGTTTTTTTGTATTATAGTATGCTGTGTAAAATAATTTTAAAGCCTTTTTCTCTTATTTTGCATGTGAAGATGCACAGATTTGACCTCAAGCTATACAGGATTTCATTTTTGTGCACAACAAATACTTTCAAACAATGTTTGGCAAGAAATCATAATTCAGTTTACATTCTTGCACAGCTGTTGAACAGATGAAAGTTGTACTGATTTAGTTACAGCTGTTTAGAATGAAATGAACTTTTAACCCTTAAGAAGTAGAAGTGATTCAAAGTAAGATAACTCAATTTCTGTTTGTTTGTGTACATGCTTGCATCATGCTTGAGAATGCATGTATGCATGCATATGCACAGGCACACACACACACACACACACACACACACACACACAAACATACACACACACACACACACACACACACACACACACACACACACACACACACACACACACCACTCACATGCAGACACATAAACACACACAGACAGACATAGACAAACACAAACACATACACATATATATACCCCAGACACAGACACACACACAGACACACATGAGCATGCATACACGCACACATGCACACACACATAAACACTCACACACAAACACAGAGTGCATGCACATGGATATGCATCTGTTCTTATTTGTGGGTGTTTTTTGTGGCTTCAGCTGTTGCTGATACATGATGCAGTTCTAAAGCATGCAATGATATATTTTTTAGCAGTAGAAGCAGCTGCTGCATTATGAATCATTATCTTGCTATTGTTGTTATTGTCAGTGTGTTCATTGTTGCCATTGTCATTGTTGTTCTTGTCATCATGTCATCATTATTCTCATTATCAAATATCAACCTATTGGCATTGTCACTGCAATAGCGGACATGTTCATTTTCATGCCAGAGATAAGCCATATTGAATGAGTAGGGAGTGAAAAAGAAACCCATGTATATTTCTGCCGGTATGTACTTAATCTATTTGTCAACATCTGTATCTAATCCTTGTTTTGGTCATTGTGTTTTGCCAGATGAAGCAGAGGATCTCAAGCCTGCAAAGACGGCACAACTTGCACAGGAGGACGACAGCGAGGCCGACTGCGGAGGAGAGACGCCGCAATGGGACAGGGATGATGGATTCCAGGAAGCTGAGGTGGAGATGAAACCCACAGCCTTCCACCTCCAGCAGACATCCCCAGACCAAGAACAGGAGGACAACCGAGCTGCCACAGAAACTCCAGCTGCTGCAGAGGACCAGCCCACCAGCAGCGAACAGTTTACTTGCACCGAATGCAGCGTGCAGTTCACCTCCCTCGCAGAGCTGCAGACACACACAGGCAACATGCACGTGAAGTCAGAGAGGAACCACGTGCCTCCCACAGAGGAGCCTGGTTTCAGCTGCTCCTGTGGACAACAGTTTGGGCAGCTGCATGCGTTCCAGAACCACAAGTGCCGATTCCATAAGCCAGCTGCACCTCGAAAGAGGTCCCGGGGTAGGCCTGGAAGGAAACTGAACAACCCAGCAGTGGATGAGAGCCCGACAAAGAAACTGCGAAGGCAGCCTCGGATGCAGACCAGGTCATTTTGCAAAGAGGAGGAGGATCTGTCGGAGCAGGACAGCGAAGAAGGACCTGCAGTGTCACCTGAGGAGACAAACTTGGAAGAAAACTCTGTTGGCGAGGGGGAAAGTCCCAACTCTAGTGAGGCATCCACTTCCGCATCCAACAAGAAGTTTGCACAGAGGTGCCCCATCTGTAGCAAAGGCTTCAAAAAGTCGGAGCTGAAGAAGTACCTTGGCCACCGGATCAGGTGCAAGAAGACCCAGTGTGAACTGAGCAAAGCCTACGGTGCCACTGCCAGCATGCCTCGGCACGTTGCCATCGCCCACAAGCAGCGCCATGTTCAGTGTGCATCTTGCTTAGAGTACTTCTCTACTCGCAAGCTCCTTAAGGACCATGTGTGTGAAGCAGGTCACAAAAGCAGAGAGTTGAGCTCCAAGTGCCATGCATGTTCCCAGTGCAGCTTCGTCTTCTCAACTAAGGCACAGCTCCTCAGACATGGGGACATCTTCGACCACGAGGCCAGATACTTCAAGTGCAGCGTTTGCTATGAGGGCTTCAGGACAGAACCCAGTTTGGTGGATCATATGACTGCAGACCATGGGACTCATCCAGACTTCTCCAAGGTTGTTCTGTGCCAGTGTGGACGAGGGTTTCCAAGTGAGGGACTCCTGCAGAGTCACGAAGACAGCTGCAACAAGATCCTGTGCCAAGTTTGTGGAGATGAGGTGACCGCATCGCAGATGACTCGGCACACAAAGGAACTGTGTGGCAAGGAGAAGTTTTTCTGCCTCATCTGTGAAGAAACTTTCAAGACAAAGTCAAAGTTGCTAAGACACACCCGGGTGACGGGTCACCAACTGCCACCAGATAGAAAGACGATGGGCCCAGTGGAAACGAACGACTCCTCCCAGAGCTTCACCTGTGACGTGTGTATGGAGAGCTTCTCGTTCATCAGCGACTTCACAGAGCATCTCTACTCCCAGTCACATCTTCCTGAGACAGACGGCGCACAGTGCCCAGTATGCAAGAAATTCTACCAGGACCGATACACCCTCAAGGACCACCTTCTCACACACTCGGTGGAGCGACCATATGTCTGTGACCAGTGCGGGCTTGCCTTCAAGAAGAAGTATCTGCTGCAGAACCACTGCTACATCCACACTGGAGAGAAGCGCTGCAAATGTGAGTACTGCGGACGCATGTTCAACCAGCCAGCGTACCTCAAGAAGCATCTGCGACTGCACACGGGCGAGCGTCCATATGAGTGCCAGCTGTGTGGGCAGCGCTTCCACGTCAATTCTGGACTCTTCATCCACATGCGGCGACACACGGGCGAGAGACCATACACATGTGAAGTGTGTGGCAAGTCCTACATCATGCTGTGCCACCTGAAGAACCATCGGGCGACCCACAGCGAGGAACGTCCTTTCTCCTGCCCCAGCTGTGGCCGGGGCTTCAAGACTCGCAAGGAGATGCGCGCTCATGAGTTCCTTCACACGGGGATCAAGCGCTTTGTGTGCCAGGCATGTGGCATGGAGTTCGCCCGCTCCAGCAATCTGGCTCAGCACATCCGCAAGTACCATCCAGAACTGACCTCCACCCTCAACACCAAAACCGCCATTGTGCCAGGCCCAGCGGAAGTCAGCAGCTGAGACGGATGCCTGCAGGGAGATGCTCTCCGCTGGGAATTTAGCAGTGCTGGGAATTGCTTGTAAGCAGCTTTGTCTGATATCTGCCGTCAACACGAATACTATTTCTGGTGGTGCTGGTACATGACCGCATGTGCCGTGTTCATGTACTCTTCATTGTGTGCCAGAGAAGGATTTGTCTAGTGGCCCAATGATTGGGGGGTAAAGCGTAGAGTGGTCGAGAAATGGATGATCAATCAGGCATCAGACTGCAGCTTATAACTTCTCTGCAGCTGTGGTGTTTGTGGAATATTTTGTGTGTGTGTGTTCATTGTGAATTTATCCTCAACATGTACATCAGATCATGATGGTGATGATGGTTTCATGGTGTATCAGTCTGTGTGGGCTATTTAAGGCTGTTGACTACAGAATTACCAGAGCTGGTTAGAAGAGGATCAGATCAAACCCAGTGTCTCTAGTTATGGCACTGGGAGATGAGGTGAATCTGTTCTTGCACCCAACCTACATGGGGATGAATCTAAGACATGCCAGATCAGGAAGTGATCATGGTGTGTTTCGTACTGGATCTTTCTTGGTGTAACTGTATTGGGAGCCTGCTATGCTTGGACAGTGTATGTTTGCTACATCATCATTGTCGTCGTCGTCATCATCATTGTCATTGTCATCACCACCACTACCATTATCTTTTCTTTTATCATTAGCACTAATATTAATTTCATTATTTCAATTTTCAATATTGTTTCAATATCATCTATCTGTCATCATCATTTTTAGGAACTAAGTGAGCAACTAAAGTGTGCTGATGGCAGTTTTTTTCTGCTGGAGTTATGGCAATAATTTTGTTGATTATTTCCTTTGATTACAAGGTATGCAGACATAAGTGTAAGACATTCTTACCTCGCTGTTCCCACTTCATGGTATGCAATGGTTGATGTTCATGAATGAAGTTTTATGGTCTATCAGTCTTTGTAAGTTTTTTAATGCTATCGACCACATGCAATCAGTAGAGTTGGTTAGAGCTAGTGATAGGCAAGTCTCCGTTTCTCTAGTTAAAACTCTTTTGTGAATTGAATAGGAAGACACACTGGGTCCATTCTCACTCCAACCCATGCAGGATTTTACTCAAAGGAGGAAGGAGTGATTGAACTTCTGTTTAGACTGGGACGTGTAATGTTTTGGGAAGAGAACAGCTTTAGTGATGTGTTTGCAGGAAAGCTATCTGGCCAGTACTTTTCGCTTGTATTCAGTGTGCTTACTCAAGAGTACAGAGTTGGGCACTAAGCTGTGACATGATTTGTTGTGTAATGTTATGAACAACTGCTTACTATTTCATTCAAGGCTAATGTATACAGATTTAGTATGCCTGGCAAGGGTTGCAATTGTAGCTGCCTTCCCTATGCACCCACTGAAACATTGTTCCTGATTCTAAATTAGAAATTGGTCACTTGTACTTAAAAATTAAGTGTGTCACGGTGTTATGTTATGAACATCCAATGACCTAGTCGTCTATTTTTAGGTGTACATTTTTTTAATGACAAAAACTTTTATTGACAGAAACATTAATCTATTCTGAATACAGCAAAACAAGTTGGAAGACTGCGGGATTTCAAGTTTGATTTTGAGAGGCAAAACTTCCCAGGCAAGTAGCAGAATTCGCCCTATGCTCACCTCTGTACTCTTGACCTTAAAGGAGTTCAACAAGTGTAGTGTTCGAATGAATGATGCTCCTTTCAGCTGGTGAATGATATATTCAAGGAAGCTTCATATGGAAAATCTCATCATTGATGGTTCTTGGCTTGTAACTGATGCGATGGATATCTGTAAGATAGTTAAAGATTTTTGTATTCAACACAGCAGACATCACGGTGTGCAAGTGTAATGATGGAATAAATGACACTCATTTTAACCCTAGAATGATCTAGTCAAGGAAGTTTCACAGTGAAGATATCTTTATTAACAGCTGTTGGCATGTAGCTGATGTGATTGATATGCATGTATCTAAGATGGTCAAAATCTGTAAGTCAGGAAGGTGAACTGAAAGGATGGGAAGTTGAAACAGTGGATGGCTGAAGTCGTGGTGTACATGTCTGTTCTCATTTTGATGATTTCTGTTTCTGAAAGACTCCATCTTCATAGCTCTTGTCTTTATGTCCCTGGAAGTGACCCCTGGTGTAAAAGAGCGATTGCTGCTGTGCTCACTTCTCTGGTCCCGCATCATGGAGTGAGCCTCGTTGTTCCTCAAGCAGAACGAGCTTCAGCCCATTTTAGTGGGTAGGGGCCAGGTAAATGATTATGTACGAGATCTTGATAGAAAACTCATCTGTGACCCTGCGACCAATGTTTTTATTTTTTATCATTGTTGTTGTTAGCAGTAGTAGTAGTAGTAGTAGCAATAGTAGTAGAAGAAGTAGTAGTAGTAGTATAAATTTAAATAAATCATTATTATTATTTTTTTTAATATTATTATTATTATTATTATTATTATTATTATTATTATTAACATTATTATTATTATTATTATTATTATTATTATTTTAGTATTTTATTGTTTTTATTTCTTCTTCTTCTTCTTCTTCTTCTTCTTCTTCTTCTTCTTCTTCTTCTTATTATTATTATTATTATTATTATTATTATTATTATTATTATTATTATTATTATTATCTCTCCAGGTTTACTGGAGGTCCTCACAGCTTTATCTCTGTGTGTGTGTGTGTGTGTGTGTGTGTGTGTGTGTGTGTGTGTGTGTCTGTCAGTCCTGACTTAACGGCTGATATCTCAAAAACTACTGGACGGATTTCCTTGACATTTTGCACACTTACTGGAGGTTAGGTCCGATTGAATGTATCAAATTTTCTGAATCGAGGTTTGA
The DNA here is from genome assembly GCA_034096865.1 of Theodoxus fluviatilis. NCBI lineage: Eukaryota > Metazoa > Mollusca > Gastropoda > Cycloneritida > Neritidae > Theodoxus > Theodoxus fluviatilis. Next base: position 28,292 of record JAWQFJ010028275.1, on the reverse strand, counting down.
AAAGTGACTTATTTTACGTTTTGGTGTTGCAAAGAAGGCAAGGGACGGAACTCTGTCCCGACTCAAGGGAAGTTTTGGCATGTGTGATGTGATCATTTGACGTCGAATAACGTGACGTAATTTCGTGGAGATTGGACATTGGTGAAGGAGAAAGAAGGATTTTTTTATCCCTCCAATGCCAAAACCTGGAGGTTCAGCGCCAGCAGTTTTTATTATTATTATTATTATATTTGTATTTTATTGTTTTTATTTCTTATTATTATTATTATTATTATTATTATTATTATTATTATTATTATTATTATTATTATTATTATTATTTTTTTTTTTTTTAATGAATTAGTAGTAGTAGTAGTAGTAGTAGTAGTAGTAGTAGTAGTAGTAGTATTTAGCAGTGCTTGAAGATTTAAATTGATCTGCAGTTTTTAAAAAGGTTAAAATGCATTTTGATTGGAGTAGTGTGTTGATCATTTGGGGGAGGGTGGGGGGTGGGTTGATGGCCTAAAAATATCCTATTGAGACTAGCCCACACAGATTTATCTAAAATGTTTCATTTCCAAGGAATGCACAGTGCAGTTGTGCATAATTTTGCACATTATCATTCAAATCAAAACTGGTTTTCACCATTTTAAAGAGCATGACATTTTCTGTTAGAAATGCTACATGACTCAAAATTGACTGAGGGCACAGTGGGACTTAGTTCAGGGTGCATGGCTACATTTGTGTGCCTTCAAAATTGCCAGTAGTCATGGTGTTTGATAAGACTATAAGATCAAATTAGATGATAGATCTGTAGAGAAAGACAAATACTGTCGTGTAACTCCCCCCCCCCCCCCCCCCCCCGACCCCCCCCCCCCCTGAAAGCTCCACAGATTCCCGATGATAAGGGGGCATTGAGAGACTCCAGCCATACATAGTTCTATAATGGAAGACAACTACCATCATGTAACCTGTCCTAACCAACATAAATATTTTGGAATGACTCTTGTTTTATCATCCCCCCTGTGGGTTCGGTGTAAGAATAGACCCCCTGTGGGTTAGGGGTGAGAATTGACCCACCGCATCCCCCTACGGGATTCATAAGAGGCAAATAAATAGGGACATCATGACTTGATTTGCGTTTACTCTAAACTATTCTAGTGATGTTCATGCTTCATGGCCTTGCATAGCCTTCAAAGGCTGATAGGCCGTAAAACTCCATCCTTCCATCTTGTTTTATCAACTCAAACATAGATTTTGATTTTCGGAGAAGGAGGGTGTGGTATTTATGAGAGTTGAGCAGCCATGATGCCTACATGGGGATGAACAGACAAAACAACTTCAGAGCAGAACTGAAAAGTTTGGTCACTTTTCCAAGTTGTTTTGTCCGAGAGCCTCCCACCATCCTCCATGGCCACTCCTGAGTTGACTGTGAGAAAGTTATTGTATAATTGAAGAATAGATTTTGTGAGGTTCTTGGAATGTGTTGAAAATGATAGTATGACTGTAATCCTTGTCAATGAGTACGACATTCGAATGTTTTTTCATGGCATGGTGAAATTGAAACCTAAGTAGGATGTTGGTATCAAAAGATTTTCAAACTACTGGATGTCAATTTTGTCTTCCTTCATTCCGTCCTTTCTTCCTTCCGTTTGTTTCATTCTCCTTTTAAAATTTCTTCTCTGGTTTGTTTGTTTGTGTTTTGTGTTTTTCCCCCTCAATTTGTGAAGGACTGTTACAATGGTTTGGTATGACATTTGTTGTGAACCGCTTTTTTTCTATGGGATCCGTGGAAAAAGTATGGATTTACCTCCCTTTCATTGCTGAGATGAACATCGGCGAAATGATTTGCGTGTTCACGATTCACAACGATGTGTTCACTGACTTTACATGTGGCAGCCTCAATATTCAGTTCGTAAGAAGCATTCAAATTAAGTTAATTAGCTGAGTTTGTTTGTTCATGATTCCAGAGAAGTATGTGACAGCCTTAATGTTCTTTGAAGTTCTTCAGTGAGAATATGGAACTGTACTGTTAAAAATCAGTCACAGTGGCATTCTGCAGAGGGTGATGAGTGCGAAAGTATTTTTGTATCAAAAAGTTTATAAAATAAAATTTTCAGCACAAGCAGGAAAACCCTTCTTTGAGGTCTGTAGTAGTGTGGGAGCACGAAGAGACTTGGAGTATGGAGTTACTTCCCTTGCATTGCTGAGTCGAATAGCGATGCATCCATTGAAGTGTTATGTGTGCATGCATGCATGCATGTAAGCAGACGGATGTCTTTTGAGATTTCAGCAAATGAAGGAACATGAAAGAGATTTGTTGTAGCTGCAGAGAGGTCTGCAGAAATTTAAGGGACTCTTCCACTCTTGGGGAAGCCACTCACAAGAAATTTTTTTTTTAATAGAGATATATAATTACATATTTCTTCACACACATACACATATACACACACACTCACACACACACACACACACACACACACACAAGAAAGGAAACCTTTCGGTTTTCAGGTTTGTTATGTGTGCATGTTTTGTTTGTTGTGTGGAGTTTGGGAGTGTTGTGGGGGTTTTTAATAGACTTTTACCATAATCAGAGAAGGCACTTGGAATATTTACCATAGTTAAACTTAAAGAGAGAAGAAAAGAAAAAACTTGTGTATTTGTTTTGAAATGGGCTGTGGAAAAGAGACTTGACGATATGCAAAATATTGAATCTAGAGTTGTTTTCTTGTTAATGGAAGATTAATCATTTTTTTCTGGATGGAAAGAGAATGTCATTTCATCATAGTTGACGTTTTAAATTGTTTTGTTTACGTGACTGCTGAAATGCGTTTTCATGCAGCTGTTGAACTAGGCAATACAATCATTTCCTGTATGACTGATTTCTAAGCATATTAAAATCTGTGGATGAATCTGTAAAGAAGAATTGCTCGGCAAATGATATTTGTAACTGATCAGTTGACCGAGTCATTCCTTGAGCAACATGTGTACTTGTTTAAGGAAACAAAAAAGGGTTTTGGTAATGGTGACCTGACTAAATCTTCTTTTTTTCTTCTTCTTCTTCTTGGGGGGGGGGGGGGGGGGGGGGGGGGGGGATTGAAGATGAACTATGAACTGCACATTAAGCACTCAAGAGATCCACTTTTCAAGTTTAATGCATTTTCAGCGAAATATAGTTTTATCTATGTTGAGAATAATAGACTGCAAATATGACAACACACACACACACATGTATGTGTGTGTGTGTGCAGTTTCAATCTTGCCTCCTCTGAAACTAATATTTCTAAAAGTAAAGGCCAACCTTTTGACTATATTTTTGTATGTGGCCATTTTACCTTTATAAAAAACTTTTTCTTTTTTTTGGGGGGTGGGGGTTTATGTTGGACGAGCGTTGCAGTAGAAGGTGCTCAAAGTGCTAGAAAGACACCAAGACTGTTGTGATCTAGTGTGGAATCCAGTCTATGACCAGCCGGGGGCAGTACATATGTCTAGCCAGCTGTAGACACTCAATGAGTCATTGAACCTTCTCTGTTTTCCTACTGACTGAAATTGTTTGTCATGGGGCGGCAGAAGGGGCATTGCTAAAGAATTATGTATGGTAATTTTATACATTGACCTAGAATCTTTTTTTTGTTGTTGGCATAATCAGAGAACGAATAGAATCCATGGATTTTGTTGTAGAATTTATTTTTTTAATTGTTTTTAAATGTGTTAACATTGAATTCTGACTTGTTTACTACACAGTGATGATGTGTATCCAAGCAACGGTAGAATAAAAATAAAAGAAGAAATATGTCTTCGATATGCTTGAGGTTGCTGTCAGATGTGTTTGCAAGCCACGTGTTGAGTAGTGAATCTTTCATTGGGCAGAATGTTTGCATCTGTTGTATTGTATTCCTACAAGAACTTGATAAAACTATTGTTGCAAAACATAGAAGTTTTGTATTCATATAGATACATCATGATTCGATCATCTGAAGTCATCTGGTTGTCCACATGGCCACAGACTTGGTCAGCAAAGACGAGAACTGTGTTTTGACAGTTGTTTATGATAGCAATGTGATGAATTTTTGTGAAATATAGGTTGAGTCTTCACCACATAATTCTCCCACTTGTTGTTTATCATGCACATTCGCTGAGGATGTACTTTTGTGGTATGTTGAATATCATGGCCCTGAACTTGTTCATTCAGTGCATGCACTCTCCATCTCCCTTATCTGTGTTTACCACATTGGTTGTACAGAAGTGCTGTCAAAATCTGCATCCAAGCGATGCAGTGATTTCTATGACGATAGTCCTTTATCATGAATTGATGTAATAACACATAAGAATGTAATAAAAATGACATAAAGTTTTTGCATGGTCTTCTCTTCCACCCTTCAGTTTTCTTCATGCTTCATGCATCTTGCTTAAAACCATCTGTAAATGAGCTGATGTAACCAATTGTTTAGCTTTCATATACCAGAGGTTGTGTCAGCTTCTGACTCGCATGGAGGAGAAAGGGGCATTGTGTTAGAGCATTATGTATTACAGTGCTCCATAATTTGATGTAGTTTTTTTTTTCATTTTCTTTCTTTCTTTTTTTTTTTTTTTTTTTTTTTTTTTTTTTTTTTGGGGGGGGGGGGAAGGGGAGAAGAGAGAGAGAAAGCATGCATTCATCCTTGTATGCAGAAGCTACACACACACACATACTGTCTCCATTTTCCTGTCCTTCCAACTTTCATTCGTTCCTTTATTCCTTTTTTCAGTCTTTTGCTTTTCTTATTTTGTCGCTGTGGTCATGTAAGAATTTTCTCCATTCCACCTACTACGCATTTTCCAGTAGCACTCCAAGAAGCCAACAGATGATAATTTTCCACTTGCTTTGTAGACATTTCTCTTTAAATGGAGTTAACTCGCATGCGCTGATTTCATTTCAAGTTGCACAGCAGTCATAAAACATGCATGCATGAGTGTTCAGGCTGGTTGATGATGCAGTGTGGTACCTTCTCAATCACCAAACCCATTGCATTCCCCATCTGCCTGCATGTAGGATTGCTAACAGCATCAGGTGCTTTGTTTTTGCTGCTTCTGTTCTTTCTTGACAACAATTACGTGTCCATTCTGTCAATTCTGTCTTCATTGAACTCGGCTCAAATACTAAGACTTCCACAATACCACCCTGCTTTGCGTTGGCATCTCATCCTGGGAGGAGGTTACAAGGAACCGCGCCAGACGGAGAGATGAGTTACAGAACGGACTTGAGGGAAGAAGAGTGAGACCCCGGAGACTGGAGGAGAGACACGCTCTACAGAAAGATGGGATGTACCACTCACTCTACAGAAAGACAGCATGCACCACACACTCTACAGAAAGATGGGATGCACCACTCACTCTACAGAAAGACAGGATGCACCACACACTCTACAGAAAGACAGCATGCACCACACACTCTACAGAAAGACAGGATGCACCACACACTCTACAGAAAGACAGCATGCACCACACACTCTACAGAAAGACAGGATGCACCACACACTCTACAGAAAGACAGCATGCACCACACACTCTACAGAAAGACAGCATGCACCACACACTCTACAGAAAGACAGCATGCACCACACACTCTACAGAAAGACAGCATGCACCACACACTCTACAGAAAGACAGCATGCACCACACACTCTACAGAAAGACAGCATGCACCACACACTCTACAGAAAGACAGCATGCACCACACACTCTACAGAAAGACAGCATGCACCACACACTCTACAGAAAGACAGCATGCACCACACACTCTACAGAAAGACAGCATGCACCACACACTCTACAGAAAGACAGCATGCACCACACACTCTACAGAAAGACAGCATGCACCACACACTCTACAGAAAGACAGCATGCACCACACACTCTACAGAAAGACAGCATGCACCACACACTCTACAGAAAGACAGCATGCACCACACACTCTACAGAAAGACAGCATGCACCACACACTCTACAGAAAGACAGCATGCACCACACACTCTACAGAAAGACAGCATGCACCACACACTCTACAGAAAGACAGCATGCACCACACACTCTACAGAAAGACAGCATGCACCACACACTCTACAGAAAGACAGCATGCACCACACACTCTACAGAAAGACAGCATGCACCACACACTCTACAGAAAGACAGCATGCACCACACACTCTACAGAAAGACAGCATGCACCACACACTCTACAGAAAGACAGCATGCACCACACACTCTACAGAAAGACAGCATGCACCACACACTCTACAGAAAGACAGCATGCACCACACACTCTACAGAAAGACAGCATGCACCACACACTCTACAGAAAGACAGCATGCACCACACACTCTACAGAAAGACAGCATGCACCACACACTCTACAGAAAGACAGCATGCACCACACACTCTACAGAAAGACAGCATGCACCACACACTCTACAGAAAGACAGCATGCACCACACACTCTACAGAAAGACAGCATGCACCACACACTCTACAGAAAGACAGCATGCACCACACACTCTACAGAAAGACAGCATGCACCACACACTCTACAGAAAGACAGCATGCACCACACACTCTACAGAAAGACAGCATGCACCACACACTCTACAGAAAGACAGCATGCACCACACACTCTACAGAAAGACAGCATGCACCACACACTCTACAGAAAGACAGCATGCACCACACACTCTACAGAAAGACAGCATGCACCACACACTCTACAGAAAGACAGCATGCACCACACACTCTACAGAAAGACAGCATGCACCACACACTCTACAGAAAGACAGCATGCACCACACACTCTACAGAAAGACAGCATGCACCACACACTCTACAGAAAGACAGCATGCACCACACACTCTACAGAAAGACAGCATGCACCACACACTCTACAGAAAGACAGCATGCACCACACACTCTACAGAAAGACAGCATGCACCACACACTCTACAGAAAGACAGCATGCACCACACACTCTACAGAAAGACAGCATGCACCACACACTCTACAGAAAGACAGCATGCACCACACACTCTACAGAAAGACAGCATGCACCACACACTCTACAGAAAGACAGCATGCACCACACACTCTACAGAAAGACAGCATGCACCACACACTCTACAGAAAGACAGCATGCACCACACACTCTACAGAAAGACAGCATGCACCACACACTCTACAGAAAGACAGCATGCACCACACACTCTACAGAAAGACAGCATGCACCACACACTCTACAGAAAGACAGCATGCACCACACACTCTACAGAAAGACAGCATGCACCACACACTCTACAGAAAGACAGCATGCACCACACACTCTACAGAAAGACAGCATGCACCACACACTCTACAGAAAGACAGCATGCACCACACACTCTACAGAAAGACAGCATGCACCACACACTCTACAGAAAGACAGCATGCACCACACACTCTACAGAAAGACAGCATGCACCACACACTCTACAGAAAGACAGCATGCACCACACACTCTACAGAAAGACAGCATGCACCACACACTCTACAGAAAGACAGCATGCACCACACACTCTACAGAAAGACAGCATGCACCACACACTCTACAGAAAGACAGCATGCACCACACACTCTACAGAAAGACAGCATGCACCACACACTCTACAGAAAGACAGCATGCACCACACACTCTACAGAAAGACAGCATGCACCACACACTCTACAGAAAGACAGCATGCACCACACACTCTACAGAAAGACAGCATGCACCACACACTCTACAGAAAGACAGCATGCACCACACACTCTACAGAAAGACAGCATGCACCACACACTCTACAGAAAGACAGCATGCACCACACACTCTACAGAAAGACAGCATGCACCACACACTCTACAGAAAGACAGCATGCACCACACACTCTACAGAAAGACAGCATGCACCACACACTCTACAGAAAGACAGCATGCACCACACACTCTACAGAAAGACAGCATGCACCACACACTCTACAGAAAGACAGCATGCACCACACACTCTACAGAAAGACAGCATGCACCACACACTCTACAGAAAGACAGCATGCACCACACACTCTACAGAAAGACAGCATGCACCACACACTCTACAGAAAGACAGCATGCACCACACACTCTACAGAAAGACAGCATGCACCACACACTCTACAGAAAGACAGCATGCACCACACACTCTACAGAAAGACAGCATGCACCACACACTCTACAGAAAGACAGCATGCACCACACACTCTACAGAAAGACAGCATGCACCACACACTCTACAGAAAGACAGCATGCACCACACACTCTACAGAAAGACAGCATGCACCACACACTCTACAGAAAGACAGCATGCACCACACACTCTACAGAAAGACAGCATGCACCACACACTCTACAGAAAGACAGCATGCACCACACACTCTACAGAAAGACAGCATGCACCACACACTCTACAGAAAGACAGCATGCACCACACACTCTACAGAAAGACAGCATGCACCACACACTCTACAGAAAGACAGCATGCACCACACACTCTACAGAAAGACAGCATGCACCACACACTCTACAGAAAGACAGCATGCACCACACACTCTACAGAAAGACAGCATGCACCACACACTCTACAGAAAGACAGCATGCACCACACACTCTACAGAAAGACAGCATGCACCACACACTCTACAGAAAGACAGCATGCACCACACACTCTACAGAAAGACAGCATGCACCACACACTCTACAGAAAGACAGCATGCACCACACACTCTACAGAAAGACAGCATGCACCACACACTCTACAGAAAGACAGCATGCACCACACACTCTACAGAAAGACAGCATGCACCACACACTCTACAGAAAGACAGCATGCACCACACACTCTACAGAAAGACAGCATGCACCACACACTCTACAGAAAGACAGCATGCACCACACACTCTACAGAAAGACAGCATGCACCACACACTCTACAGAAAGACAGCATGCACCACACACTCTACAGAAAGACAGCATGCACCACACACTCTACAGAAAGACAGCATGCACCACACACTCTACAGAAAGACAGCATGCACCACACACTCTACAGAAAGACAGCATGCACCACACACTCTACAGAAAGACAGCATGCACCACACACTCTACAGAAAGACAGCATGCACCACACACTCTACAGAAAGACAGCATGCACCACACACTCTACAGAAAGACAGCATGCACCACACACTCTACAGAAAGACAGCATGCACCACACACTCTACAGAAAGACAGCATGCACCACACACTCTACAGAAAGACAGCATGCACCACACACTCTACAGAAAGACAGCATGCACCACACACTCTACAGAAAGACAGCATGCACCACACACTCTACAGAAAGACAGCATGCACCACACACTCTACAGAAAGACAGCATGCACCACACACTCTACAGAAAGACAGCATGCACCACACACTCTACAGAAAGACAGCATGCACCACACACTCTACAGAAAGACAGCATGCACCACACACTCTACAGAAAGACAGCATGCACCACACACTCTACAGAAAGACAGCATGCACCACACACTCTACAGAAAGACAGCATGCACCACACACTCTACAGAAAGACAGCATGCACCACACACTCTACAGAAAGACAGCATGCACCACACACTCTACAGAAAGACAGCATGCACCACACACTCTACAGAAAGACAGCATGCACCACACACTCTACAGAAAGACAGCATGCACCACACACTCTACAGAAAGACAGCATGCACCACACACTCTACAGAAAGACAGCATGCACCACACACTCTACAGAAAGACAGCATGCACCACACACTCTACAGAAAGACAGCATGCACCACACACTCTACAGAAAGACAGCATGCACCACACACTCTACAGAAAGACAGCATGCACCACACACTCTACAGAAAGACAGCATGCACCACACACTCTACAGAAAGACAGCATGCACCACACACTCTACAGAAAGACAGCATGCACCACACACTCTACAGAAAGACAGCATGCACCACACACTCTACAGAAAGACAGCATGCACCACACACTCTACAGAAAGACAGCATGCACCACACACTCTACAGAAAGACAGCATGCACCACACACTCTACAGAAAGACAGCATGCACCACACACTCTACAGAAAGACAGCATGCACCACACACTCTACAGAAAGACAGCATGCACCACACACTCTACAGAAAGACAGCATGCACCACACACTCTACAGAAAGACAGCATGCACCACACACTCTACAGAAAGACAGCATGCACCACACACTCTACAGAAAGACAGCATGCACCACACACTCTACAGAAAGACAGCATGCACCACACACTCTACAGAAAGACAGCATGCACCACACACTCTACAGAAAGACAGCATGCACCACACACTCTACAGAAAGACAGCATGCACCACACACTCTACAGAAAGACAGCATGCACCACACACTCTACAGAAAGACAGCATGCACCACACACTCTACAGAAAGACAGCATGCACCACACACTCTACAGAAAGACAGCATGCACCACACACTCTACAGAAAGACAGCATGCACCACACACTCTACAGAAAGACAGCATGCACCACACACTCTACAGAAAGACAGCATGCACCACACACTCTACAGAAAGACAGCATGCACCACACACTCTACAGAAAGACAGCATGCACCACACACTCTACAGAAAGACAGCATGCACCACACACTCTACAGAAAGACAGCATGCACCACACACTCTACAGAAAGACAGCATGCACCACACACTCTACAGAAAGACAGCATGCACCACACACTCTACAGAAAGACAGCATGCACCACACACTCTACAGAAAGACAGCATGCACCACACACTCTACAGAAAGACAGCATGCACCACACACTCTACAGAAAGACAGCATGCACCACACACTCTACAGAAAGACAGCATGCACCACACACTCTACAGAAAGACAGCATGCACCACACACTCTACAGAAAGACAGCATGCACCACACACTCTACAGAAAGACAGCATGCACCACACACTCTACAGAAAGACAGCATGCACCACACACTCTACAGAGAGACAGCATGCACCACACACTCTACAGAAAGACAGCATGCACCACACACTCTACAGAAAGACAGCATGCACCACACACTCTACAGAGAGACAGCATGCACCACACACTCTACAGAGAGACAGCATGCACCACACACTCTACAGAAAGACAGCATGCACCACACACTCTACAGAAAGACAGCATGCACCACACACTCTACAGAAAGACAGCATGCACCACACACTCTACAGAAAGACAGCATGCACCACACACTCTACAGAAAGACAGCATGCACCACACACTCTACAGAAAGACAGCATGCACCACACACTCTACAGAAAGACAGCGTGCACCACACACTCTACAGAGAGACAGCATGCACCACACACTCTACAGAAAGACAGCATGCACCACACACTCTACAGAAAGATGGAATGCACCACACACTCTACAGAAAGACAGCATGCACCACACACTCTACAGAAAGACAGGATGCACCACACACTCTACAGAAAGACGGGATGCACCACACACTCTACAGAAAGACAGCATGCACCACACACTCTACAGAAAGACAGCATGCACCACACACTCTACAGAAAGACAGCATGCACCACACACTCTACAGAGAGACAGCATGCACCACACACTCTACAGAAAGACAGCATGCACCACACACTCTACAGAAAGACAGCATGCACCACACACTCTACAGAGAGACAGCATGCACCACACACTCTACAGAAAGACAGCATGCACCACACACTCTACAGAAAGACAGCATGCACCACACACTCTACAGAAAGACAGCATGCACCACACACTCTACAGAAAGACAGCATGCACCACACACTCTACAGAGAGACAGCATGCACCACACACTCTACAGAAAGACAGCATGCACCACACACTCTACAGAAAGACAGCATGCACCACACACTCTACAGAAAGACAGCATGCACCACACACTCTACAGAAAGACAGCATGCACCACACACTCTACAGAAAGACAGCATGCACCACACACTCTACAGAAAGACAGCATGCACCACACACTCTACAGAAAGACAGCATGCACCACACACTCTACAGAAAGACAGCATGCACCACACACTCTACAGAAAGATGGGATGCACCACACACTCTACAGAAAGACAGCATGCACCACACACTCTACAGAAAGACAGCATGCACCACACACTCTACAGAAAGACAGCATGCACCACACACTCTACAGAAAGACAGGATGCACCACACACTCTACAGAAAGACAGCATGCACCACACACTCTACAGAAAGACAGCATGCACCACACACTCTACAGAAAGACAGCATGCACCACACACTCTACAGAAAGATGGGATGCACCACACACTCTACAGAAAGACAGCATGCACCACACACTCTACAGAAAGACAGCATGCACCACACACTCTACAGAAAGACAGCATGCACCACACACTCTACAGAAAGACAGCATGCACCACACACTCTACAGAAAGACAGGATGCACCACACACTCTACAGAAAGACAGCATGCACCACACACTCTACAGAAAGACAGCATGCACCACACACTCTACAGAAAGACAGCATGCACCACACACTCTACAGAAAGACAGCATGCACCACACACTCTACAGAAAGACAGCATGCACCACACACTCTACAGAAAGACAGCATGCACCACACACTCTACAGAAAGACAGCATGCACCACACACTCTACAGAAAGACAGCATGCACCACACACTCTACAGAAAGACAGCATGCACCACACACTCTACAGAAAGACAGCATGCACCACACACTCTACAGAAAGACAGGATGCACCACACACTCTACAGAAAGACAGGATGCACCACACACTCTACAGAAAGACAGCATGCACCACACACTCTACAGAAAGACAGGATGCACCACACACTCTACAGAAAGACAGCATGCACCACACACTCTACAGAAAGACAGCATGCACCACACACTCTACAGAAAGACAGCATGCACCACACACTCTACAGAAAGACAGCATGCACCACACACTCTACAGAAAGACAGCATGCACCACACACTCTACAGAAAGACAGCATGCACCACACACTCTACAGAAAGACAGCATGCACCACACACTCTACAGAAAGACAGCATGCACCACACACTCTACAGAAAGACAGCATGCACCACACACTCTACAGAAAGACAGCATGCACCACACACTCTACAGAAAGACAGCATGCACCACACACTCTACAGAAAGACAGCATGCACCACACACTCTACAGAAAGACAGCATGCACCACACACTCTACAGAAAGACAGCATGCACCACACACTCTACAGAAAGACAGCATGCACCACACACTCTACAGAAAGACAGCATGCACCACACACTCTACAGAAAGACAGCATGCACCACACACTCTACAGAAAGACAGCATGCACCACACACTCTACAGAAAGACAGCATGCACCACACACTCTACAGAAAGACAGCATGCACCACACACTCTACAGAAAGACAGCATGCACCACACACTCTACAGAAAGACAGCATGCACCACACACTCTACAGAAAGACAGCATGCACCACACACTCTACAGAAAGACAGCATGCACCACACACTCTACAGAAAGACAGCATGCACCACACACTCTACAGAAAGACAGCATGCACCACACACTCTACAGAAAGACAGCATGCACCACACACTCTACAGAAAGACAGCATGCACCACACACTCTACAGAAAGACAGCATGCACCACACACTCTACAGAAAGACAGCATGCACCACACACTCTACAGAAAGACAGCATGCACCACACACTCTACAGAAAGACAGCATGCACCACACACTCTACAGAAAGACAGCATGCACCACACACTCTACAGAAAGACAGCATGCACCACACACTCTACAGAAAGACAGCATGCACCACACACTCTACAGAAAGACAGCATGCACCACACACTCTACAGAAAGACAGCATGCACCACACACTCTACAGAAAGACAGCATGCACCACACACTCTACAGAAAGACAGCATGCACCACACACTCTACAGAAAGACAGCATGCACCACACACTCTACAGAAAGACAGCATGCACCACACACTCTACAGAAAGACAGCATGCACCACACACTCTACAGAAAGACAGCATGCACCACACACTCTACAGAAAGACAGCATGCACCACACACTCTACAGAAAGACAGCATGCACCACACACTCTACAGAAAGACAGCATGCACCACACACTCTACAGAAAGACAGCATGCACCACACACTCTACAGAAAGACAGCATGCACCACACACTCTACAGAAAGACAGCATGCACCACACACTCTACAGAAAGACAGCATGCACCACACACTCTACAGAAAGACAGCATGCACCACACACTCTACAGAAAGACAGCATGCACCACACACTCTACAGAAAGACAGCATGCACCACACACTCTACAGAAAGACAGCATGCACCACACACTCTACAGAAAGACAGCATGCACCACACACTCTACAGAAAGACAGCATGCACCACACACTCTACAGAAAGACAGCATGCACCACACACTCTACAGAAAGACAGCATGCACCACACACTCTACAGAAAGACAGCATGCACCACACACTCTACAGAAAGACAGCATGCACCACACACTCTACAGAAAGACAGCATGCACCACACACTCTACAGAAAGACAGCATGCACCACACACTCTACAGAAAGACAGCATGCACCACACACTCTACAGAAAGACAGCATGCACCACACACTCTACAGAAAGACAGCATGCACCACACACTCTACAGAAAGACAGCATGCACCACACACTCTACAGAAAGACAGCATGCACCACACACTCTACAGAAAGACAGCATGCACCACACACTCTACAGAAAGACAGCATGCACCACACACTCTACAGAAAGACAGCATGCACCACACACTCTACAGAAAGACAGCATGCACCACACACTCTACAGAAAGACAGCATGCACCACACACTCTACAGAAAGACAGCATGCACCACACACTCTACAGAAAGACAGCATGCACCACACACTCTACAGAAAGACAGCATGCACCACACACTCTACAGAAAGACAGGATGCACCACACACTCTACAGAAAGACAGCATGCACCACACACTCTACAGAAAGACAGCATGCACCACACACTCTACAGAAAGACAGCATGCACCACACACTCTACAGAAAGACAGCATGCACCACACACTCTACAGAAAGACAGCATGCACCACACACTCTACAGAAAGACAGCATGCACCACACACTCTACAGAAAGACAGCATGCACCACACACTCTACAGAAAGACAGCATGCACCACACACTCTACAGAAAGACAGCATGCACCACACACTCTACAGAAAGACAGCATGCACCACACACTCTACAGAAAGACAGCATGCACCACACACTCTACAGAAAGACAGCATGCACCACACACTCTACAGAAAGACAGCATGCACCACACACTCTACAGAAAGACAGCATGCACCACACACTCTACAGAAAGACAGCATGCACCACACACTCTACAGAAAGACAG
>JAWQFJ010028275.1:0-12617 GCA_034096865.1 Theodoxus fluviatilis | reverse complement strand
ACCACACACTCTACAGAAAGACAGCATGCACCACACACTCTACAGAAAGACAGCATGCACCACACACTCTACAGAGAGACAGGATGCACTGGGACAACAGCAGCAGCAGCTTCCAATGCTACAGCAGTGACAAGGACTGCCACTCTGGGATAGGACTGCACAGTCACAGCAGTCTGCAAGCAGGCTCTGTAACTCCAGGGCCACTATCCGATGTGAAACATGATTGATGGAAGTCTACCCACCACACAGTGAGCAACATCTCTCTCCTGTGTGAAGCTGCACTTGTGAGTGTTTCCTACGTGCAAGCACACAACCACACACACACACACACACACACACACACACACACACAGTAAAGAAAATGCACTTGGGCATATTTCCCATGTGCAAACTACACACACACCATTAAGAAACTGCACTTGTGAGTATTTCCCATGTGTAAGCACATGTTTGCACTGTTAAGAAAATGCACTTGTGCATATTTCCCAAGTGCAAACTACACACACACCATTAAGAAACTGCACTTGCATTTCCCATGTGCAAGCACACATATGCACCGTAAAGAAAATGCACTTGTGCATATTTCCAATGTGCAAACTACACACACACCATTAAGAAACTGCACTTGTGAGTATTTCCCATGTGTAAGCACATGTATGCACTGTTAAGAAAATGCACTTGTGCATATTTCCAATGTGCAAACTACACACACACCATTAAGAAACTGCATTTGTGAGTATTTCCCATACATGTGTAAGCACATATGTTTGCACTGTTAAGAAAATACACTAGTGTATATTTCCCATGTGCAAACTACACACACACCATTAAAGAGACTGCACTTGTGAATATCTCCTGTGGCAGCAAGCACACCATTAAAATTAAGCACTTGTTAATGACTTCCACATACACTTTATCGTGGTAGGTAGGGGAGTGATGATAAATGTGGAGAGGAAATAGTTTTCCTCTGTGTAGCACCACAGTAGCTCAACTGATAATATTTTCCCAAGGTTTCAACCACACAAAATTTTCCAATCTAAGTTAAGCATTAGGACATTCACTTGGGGGTTGGGGGTTTGAATCTCACCCGAAATCCACAAACTTTTTCTGTCCTCTGCAGGCTTTCAGTTCTGTGCAAGGAGCACAGTATTTCCCCACCACCAAGATTTCAATCACAAATCATATTTCAACTCACAAGTTATGCAGTCCATAAGTTCACCAGGCAGTGGCGAGTTGAATCCCCACCTGAGATCCTGCAACATTTTCCACCTGTTCTCTTCAGGGTCTTGGCTCAGTATCCACATATTTCTTAATACGTATTACGTAGTAGACTCCGTGCCTTATCAGCTAAATCTTTGTAGGCATCCCTCAGTCCTGAAAGATTATGGATCTCTGCCACTGGGTTCCAGTCCTGTCCCTTCATCAGCATTTGCTTTAACTTTGGAGTAGGAATCAGAAATGGCAGTCCACACTACAGCATCCACATCAGTTAAGTTGAAGCTTGTCTGTGTGCACCGAACTGGGATCATTCTCCACAGGCCTCGGCAGCCATCCGCTCCATTTGGTAACACCAGTGTGCAAGTGCTCGGCCTTGGCTTTCAAGAATCTCGACAGTAATGGGGATCTCTACTGGCTGTGTTATGCTCATCACACTGTATCTCATAGATTTGGACACAGGTGTAGGATGCCCTCATTCCCACTTTAGATTCTGGGCTGCAATCTCATCTTTGGTGCCGTTTATGTTGAAGTTGAAATTGATAAACAACCATATCACTGTGTGCCTAGTACATTCTCATACAAGCAAGCACTGGGATTGAAGAATCACAGAAAGACTGTTCTGGTAATGTAAATTTATTACGTTCACTTCTCTTCACATTACTGTACAAAATACACAGCCAATTCTCCATTTGGTCAATATCAGACAGGTCTCAGCTTTGAACAACAAAAATAAAGGAAAGTCAACATTTCCTGTGATACTTGCACAACAATAGCAGCCTTGTTGGACATATCACTCATACAGCTGCAATAAATCTTTTCTACTTCACAAGCCAAATTCTTCCTTCTACTTCAACACGGGCAAATCCTATCACATTCCAAGTGGATTTTTCGTTTTGTTCCATCGCAAGCAACTGAATCCTTCTCGGCTATACAGACATCCCATCCATTTCTGTCTACAGCTCACAGGGAGTGCTACAGCTACTAGACATTTAGTACTCAAGACGATCCAGCACTTTAAAGCTCTCTGCTTTGGTGAGGGTGCTAGAGAGTTAGTAACAGTACAGGTTCCTCTCCACTTCAAGGCATATTGTGGGTTACATGTGTTATGCAAATACATGGCAGTTTCTCTTCTGTTGCCAGCAGCTGAAAACCTCCACTTTCACTCAGTCTTTCTCGTAGCTACACAGTTTTATCAATCTCCAACATTTCGCATATACACACTTACATACCAGCAGGAACAAACTTCATTTATACAATTTTGTGCATTTGAATAGAGCCACTTTTAGAGCATGGCAGCCGTCATAAGACACTTTCATAATCTCAGGTATGATCACGTCTTGGAATACACTAAGAGTGGAAATATCTTGTAACAGAGATTGGTTTCCATCCCGAGTGATGAATGTTGACCTCACATTCCATACCATGATAAAGTTCACCAAGAACAGCTGCTAAGGAACATGTTCAATTCCCTGATACTGGGCAAGATTGCGTTCTAAAATGGGGGAGTGTTGCAAGTATGACCACAAAAAAAAACCTCCACTTACTCAGACATCGATCTGTGCTTTTCATTCAGTCACAACACACATGGAAGAAATTAGATGAATCCAGAGGTGCACAGTGCAGAGCAACAAAAATTAAGGAAATAAAAAATAAAAAAGGGCGGAAAATACTGAATGTTTGTGCTCAGCCCTGATAATCCCTATTGGATGCACCATGACCACAATTCCCACAGTAAACTTCTCAGGTAGTTTTGTCCCTAGCCTCCAACAGAAATATAGAATATAAAGATAAAGGATTTCATGCAAATAGGTTTTCTGTCAGCAGAAAGAGGGAAAAAAGAAAACTCACTTCTGTCATAACAAAACTGAGCACAAGGTGAAGAAAAAAAAATCACATCCTCAAAATAAGGTCAGATGAGCTGTCAAGTCAACAAAAATGTCTCTAACCCTTTGTCAGGGTAGGACACCTTCAGGCCGCACAGTCATTTAACCCTTTGAAGACCACACCCAGACAAGTCCTTGCACATCTAGGGGGTGAGCAAGGTTGTCCTGACCAGGACCTCAGTGACAGAGTAGGGGTCGCAGTTGGAGGAGGGACGGCGGTCCTCCAGATAGCCATAGCCGTCCTCTGCCACCTGGCGGGGGATGCGGATGCTGGCACCGCGGTTGGCCACCCCAGCGGAGAAGTCGTGGATGCTGGAGGTCTCGTGGGCGCCCGTCAAACGCCGCTCGTTGTCCTTGCCCTCACGAGGATCATAGGCCTTGATGTGACGCACATGGTGCTTGGACAACTGTTCGATGGCTGCCTCGATGGCCCTGGAGGAGAAGAGGCACAGGGTTTGTTAGTGGGAGTGTTGCCACTGTTATTCAGGACCAAGGACAACTAGTGAAGGAAAGGCATTCTCAAGTAACTGTACTGCTTTCTATACTAGCTTTGGAGAGGATGGGGAATACATAAGATCAAGTCGAAGAGGCTTACGTAGTGAAGAGGATTTTTTTAACTTAAAGTAATTAGAAATGAACTATGTGGGATTCATCATTAAAAATTGTCATATGATTTTATCTCTGCTTACCTAACATACAGTCCGCTCAGACTAATGCACTATACCTAAAGTAACTCTGTCCACTCAAGATGGTCGAAGAAATGAAACGTGAAATCAAATGTAGTTCTTGGTCTGATATTACAGGTCTTGGTTTTACATTGAAGTAGTTGGTCTGATACTGTAGGTCTTGGTCTGTTGTTGTAGTTGATGGTCCGATACTGTAGGTCTTGGTGTGTTGTTGTTGTTGGTCATACTATAGGTCTTGTCTACTGGCAACTGCACACCAGCAGCCAGCCAGGCAAGGTAGATACTCACTTGATGCCACCAGGATTCCGCATGGCCAGAGTGCTATAGTTGCAGTGGGCACCAGCGCCGTTCCAGTCTCCCTCCATGGGCTTGGGGTCAAGAGACACGATGACGCCAAACTCCTCAGACACACGGTGCATGATGTAACGGGCCATCCACAGCTGGTCGCCCATCTCGATGCCTTCACAGGGTCCCACTTGGAACTCCCACTGGAAGACAGGATGGACGAGTTGTAGAGGGAATGAAAGAAGAGAAGACAAATGCAATGCGAAATGATCAATGCTTACCACATTTGAGGAGTGCAACATTTTGAAAACCAGTTGCATAAAAATTCTCTACTCTCCTTGGCAAATAAATTGTTTCTTTTATCAATTTCGGATTGACAATTAACTTGACTTCTTTGTGTTCCAACTCAACAGAACACATTGCAGAATTCACAACAAGTGCAATTCCTCAAGTCTTTCATGGAAATCATGTTAAATGCAATCTGCAAATGGAAAATGTTTGCAAGAGCTCACCTGGGCAGGCATCACTTCAGCGTTGACACCGGCGATTTTGATGCCAGCATACAGGCATGCGCGGTAGTGAGCCTCCACGATGTCTCGTCCATAGACCTTGTTGGCACCAACACCACAGTAGTAGGGACCTGTGGAGCAAGAATAGGATTCCATGTAGAATTTTCCTTGCATGTCTTTTCTTGGTAACTTGCTCTGTACAGAAAAACTGGTACAAGCTATTTTTATTCCTATTTTTCAATATGTAATTTTTTTATGTCCAAGTTTGAAAAAGAGATACCTACAGCTGTTTGAATACAAGGTAGTAATCCATGACTATTAGAGACCTAGATTCCAAAATTTGCCCATGAACCTCTTTCAAACACTAGTTATCTCCCCCTGCATCATCCATTTTGTACAGTAGTACATTCCATGACATCCCATTTGATCTTTCCCCAAGTAGTCACTGTTTCGCGATGCAAATTAACAATGAAAACTAAAAAACAGAAAATATATTAATTGATTAATTCATCAAACCACAACTGAACCGCAGCAAATCCAACTCATAAACACACAATAACCTGTCCTTTCAGCAGGTTCTCCACAGGGACTACTAATGTCTTCACAGAAGGTGTAGCCACAGATGCAAAAGATGAAACAGCATTCTACTCACCCTGGGGACCAGGGAAGCCGTTCTTGGGCCAGCCGAATGGGTGGCCATCGTAGTCCAGCAGCGTGTACTCCTGCTCAATGCCAAACCAGGGTTTGGCAGCAGCAGCCTCATCCATCGCCTTCTTGCAAGTGTGCCTCTTGTTGCTCTCTGCAGGAAAAACATTATAAAGCTTTGTCAGAAAAATCCTGCTCCGAGAGAGACTTTACATATACAAGATACTGATAGTTAATTGCCAGCATTAATACTTTCTATAACTATCTGCAGGCTATGTGACATTTTTAAAATTGATTTAACATCATTCATTGCCAGGACAAAGTCATTGTGATGGCTACACTTCAGGCAAAAAAAGAAGAAAGAAAATACTTGTGGTTAAGGCATCATGCCCCTTCCACTTACCCGTAGGTTTCTTGTTGTATTTGTAGACCTCACACAGCACCAGTTTGTTGTTGCCCTTGCGGAAGGGGTCACGGAAGATGGCCACAGGGTGAAGATACATGTCGGAGTTCGAACCTTCAGCCTGGTAGGTGCTGGAGCCGTCAAAGTTCCAAATGGGGCACTCTGAAGAACAAAGCCGGTGCCGCCATGAATGCCTGTGCTAGTCGTTAAGTCATTCTCACTGGAGCTCACAATAACATGCGCACACACACTTACACACACACACACACACACACACACACACACACACACACACACACACACACACACAGAGAAAAATCTTCACTCTGCCGACTTCTCTTCAACACCAGGAATGAAAAAGATGAACACTCCTTCAAACATTACTAAACTATAGAAATTGCTTCTGAAATGCCACCAGAGAAGAGAAGACCAAACAACTTTGTATTAATGAGAACTTTAAAATTCCATCAATCATTTTTACCTGAATTTACCTGAGTGGCCGCTGAGCGTGGCCGTCAGGGTAGGAAGTATTAGAACTTATTTTAACCCCCCTATGAGTCTCTTTGTCTAGGCGATTCTTGAACTGGTTTGTCATTTCAGCATCAACAATGCTTTGTGGTAGAGCGTTCCATGGATTAACAATTCTTTGAGAGAAGAAGTTCCTTTGCACTTCTAAGCGTGATCTGTCCTTTGAAAGTTTAGCACTATGACCTCTATGGTAGAATGCCTGTTCTGCTGGAGTGAAGAAAGTGTTGTGTGGCACCTTATCTATACCTTTCATAAACTTGAATGACTGAATCAGATCACCTCTGTCTCTCCTCTCTTCAAGTGACTGTAGGTTGCACGCAACAAGCCTCTCCTCATACGAGTTCCACAAGCCATCTACAATCTTTGTTGCTCTATGCTGCACTCTCTCAAGGGTACTGATGTCTTTCTTCAGATACAGTCTCCATGCTTGGATACAGTACTCTAAGTGCGGACGTACAAGGGATTTGTACAGTGGCAACACCACCTCCTTACTCCTGTTCGACACAGTTCTCTTCACCCGGCCAAGTGCCCTGTTTGCCTTCTTTGCTGCTTCGCAACACTGCCTTAGTACTTACAGACATGGACTTGTGCATTACCACTCCTAGGTCTCTCTCCTCCTTCACCTCCTCAAGATCCTGTCCCCCCAGGGTGTACACATTGTGTGGTTTTTTTTATCATACACCCCCCAAAAAACACAAAATTTCACCTCACCACTAAAGCTGAACACCAGAGCTCTTCGAGTCTCCTTGAAAAGTATCGTAAGTAATGGACTTCATCTCGCCACAATGCAGCCAGACAACAGAGCTCTGATGACTTAATCACACACGACCCTAGCACAGCAGTCCTCCATGCACACACACACACAACACACATACATTTACACACGCGCGCACGCACGCACACACACACACACACACACACACACACACAGGAAAGCAAGGCCAGACGGCGCATCCTACCTTTGGGTTCCTTGGGGATGAAGTCCAAGGTGCGGCACTTTGAGCGGATGCCCTCATCGGTGCCGTCGATCCAAATGTACTCGGCCATGACCTGGTTCTCAGGCTGCTCCAGCTTCAGGTAGTGAGCCAGGAGCTGCTTGTCGGTCTTGGGACAACTTGCCATGGTGAAGCTTCGGTCTCACGACTGCAAGGCAAACGCCACACTAAGTCAGTCCTGACGTTAAAGGAGGGTGAGGAAGAGGTGTGTGTGTGTGTGTGTGTGTGTGTGTGTGTGTGTGTGTGTGTGTGTGTGTGTGTGTGTGTGTGTGTGTGTGTGCGTGTGTGTGTGTGAGAGAGAGAGAGAGAGAGAGAGAGAGAGAGAGAGAGAGAGAGAGAGAGAGAGAGAGAGAGAGAGAGAGAGAGAGAGAGAGAGAGACAGAGAGAGAGAGAGAGAGACAGAGAGAGAGAGAGAGAGACAGAGAGAGACAGAGAGTGACACAGAGAGAGAAGAGATAGAGAGAGAGAGAGAGAGAGAGAGAGAGAGAGAGAGAGAGAGAGAGAGAGAGAGAGAGAGAGAGAGGAGAGAGAGAGAGGAGAGAGAGAGAGAGAGAGAGAGAGAGAGAGAGGAGAGGAGAGAGGAGAGAGAGAGAGAGAGAGAGAGAGAGAGAGAGAGAGAGAGAGAGAGAGAGAGAGAGAGAGAGAGAGAGAGAGACTGATGGACGGACGGACGGACGGGCAGACAGACATGCAGGCAGGCAGGCAGGCAGATAGATAGATAGACATGCAGACAGACCATCTTGATGACCGACCGACAGGCATACGGACGAATCGACGGACTTACGGATGCACCGACGGAAATAAAGATGGTAGAACAAAGCAAACCCTTATCACCGTCGAGAGGCATTTATATCGACGTCGCTTCGAACTACACCGGTTTGGAAAGTATCATCAGGTCAGGCGAAAGCATGACGTCAGACGATACAAAGCAACTATCGACAAGGCATCAGAAAGTACGTGTTCACGGTGATGTCAAATTCTGAAATTGGTCGTACAAACTCGGTTACTCAGTGGCATTTTGTAAACCCCAGTCAGTAGTGCCGGTAGGCGAAATCTCTAGTTTACTAGAATGATTCGATCAGTGGCTCAACTCGAGAACCTCCCACAAGCAACTCCTCTCGCTTGTTCCTTCCCCGATCGCTTTAGTTTAGAGCAGTGTCACCACATCATGTGCCGGAAGAGCGTGACTCAATCCCTTCCGCAGGGGACAGTGAAAAGGCTCAAAGCTTTAAACTATCTCTCTGAACAAAATGGACGCACGTCCTAGACGGAAAATCTTGTCCTAATAACTATCATCATCTCAATGCAGCCAACGTGAACGTCAGAAGATTATTAGTTTGGGGGGCTCGGAGGCCGAGTGGTTCTCGCAGCGACGTCCTGCGAGTACGGTGCAGCGCTCGAACCTGTGCGGTTCCCAGAGTTGCATCCTTGAGCAAGATGCTAAACCCGCATTGCTTCTCCCCACCCAGGAGTAAGAATAACACCAGGGAAAACTTGCCAGAATAATCACTATAGTTGATTGTGGGCAAAGAAACGAATTTTAAAAAAAGTCGCAGATCGAAGCAATCTTTCGACTGAAGTTGAGGGCGCTGATCGAGCCCGACAGAGTGGCAAGTCTCTGCATTTGCTGTAAAACTGTCCTTGGAAAATAATCACAACGAAGAATTATTCCGCAAGCGAATTGATCTTAGCCAGACAGCAGACGCGCGGCGTTTCACTTCACTTCAGATGAGAAACTGCATGCAGTGATTCCGACGTAACGTCAGTGCAGCCGCACTCGCGATATGCACTTCCAAGCATCTACCGATCTGTTTAACACAGGGGGTCGGGTAGAAAAATCAATGTATCACAAAGAAATCTACTCACCAGCGTGTGGAAAAAGAACTGATGTACAGCGGAAACTCTTAACACTCAAGTTGTCCCAGGCGCGCAATGCTGCCAGCGCAGCAGCTGACGACATTTATATCCAAGTGGACGACTGAGTGATAGTTCATAGCGACGCTCCGATTGGTCGAAAGGCGGAGTGGGTGGAGCCCAAAGAGCGCGTGATGGGAAAGCGCCCCTACACCCCATTGGCTGAGATGAGAGGCGAGTCCAGAGTCCAAATTTTTCCAACCATCCTTCCCAAATGAACATAGAAAAACCGCTTCCTCCGGCTAACAACTACGACTCTATCGTAGCGTCACGCTCCTCGTGCATGTCTAACCCCATAATAACTAGTTCCGACGAGCTAATCCTAGCATGATTGTGAGTTTTGCGACTCCAAGGTACAGAGTAGTCAACTAAGATCGAGTCTACTAACATCCAGAAGATAACAAGAGCTAGCTAAATGAGAGGCATACCAATATTTCTTTTACGGCATGGCTGAGCATTGGTGTATCACTATCAGAAGAAGAAACAAGAAGGGCAAAGCCCATACGACTCACATGCTTGACCTTGACCTTTATATGACCTTGACCTTCAGGTGACCTTCAAGGTCAAGGTCAAACAACTAAACCTACCAATGACATCATACACGAAGAAATGCTTTACACATTTTCCCTACCAAAATACATGTGACCTTGACCCAAGGTCAAGGTCATCCAAGGTCATGCAACACAAAGCTGTTAATTCAAGACATAGGAAGCACAATGGTGCTTATTGGCACTTTCTACCATGAGATATAGTCACTTTTAGTGGTTCACTACCCCATTTTGGTCACATTTCATAAGGGTCAAAGTGACCTTGACCTTGATGATATGTGACCAAATGTGTCTCATGATGAAAGTATAACATGTGCCCCACATAATTATTAAGTTTGAAACAGTTATCTTCCATAGTTCAGGGTCAAGGTCACTTCAAATATGTATACAATCCAACTTTGAAGAGCTCCTGTGACCTTGACCTTGAAGCAAGGTCAACCAAACTGGTATCAAAAGATAGGGCTTGCTTTGACCTATATACCATTTGTAGCTAAGGTCGCCATTCTCAATAACGTGGGAGAAAATTGGGAAAATGTGAAAAATGACTGTTTTTGAGACCACATTTATGGCTCCTGTGACCTTGACCTTGAAGCAAGGTCAAGTCACTATGTATATTTTTTGAGGCCTTGTCATCATACACCATCATGCCACATTTGGTGTTGATAGACTTAATAGTCTCCGAGAAAAATCCAACGTTTAAGTTTTTTACGGACGCCCGCCCGCCCGCCCGGACGGACGGACGGACGGACGGACGACACGGCTCAGTACATAGACTCACTTTTGCTTCGCATGTGAGTCAAAAATCTTGCGCCGTTGACGTTCGCGTAATGTTTCGTCTTATGCAACATTTTCTCTTCCCTGTGCATGGGTATTGGGTATTTGAGGCGCTGCATTGCATCAGCTAGTGGGAAGGCAACGATATCACGAGCGAACAAAACCGAGCAAACAGAAACGAGCAGGACATTTGTCCCAGCTAGATTCATTTGAGGATGGATTACTTCTAGCCTTGTGTCAGAGAGAGAGAGAGAGAGAGAGAGGTGCAGTCAGAACATCAATGAGAAAATGTCTCTTACTTTCCTGTTTACACGTACGTCAGCGTTTCCACACAGCCTAACTTGATCCTCCTCGTTCTCGGTGAAAACATTACTTGTCCGGTCACACACCATGAAAAACTGCTAAATGTGCTGGATGAACAACACCACACCACAAGACCACACTTCTTCCCCCCCCCCCCCCACCCCCCCCCATGCTACCTATGGGGTGTAAGGTCGCCCTCCCGTCCCCCCCCCTCAAGTAGAAAAGCCCAAGGAGAAGCCCCCCCCCCTCCCCCCACCACCCCCCCCCCCCCCCCCCGCCTTAAAAAACCACCCGGACGGCACATCAATTCGACGACGACGACTAGACGAAGAAGAAGAAAGAAGAAGAAAACGAAGAAGAGAAGAGAAAGAAGAAGAAAGAAAAAAGAAGAGAAGAAGTAGAAGAAGAAGAGAGACGAAGAGAGAGAGAAGAGAAGTATAGAAGGAAGAAGAAGAAGAAGAATGAAGAAGAAGAATGAAGAATGAAGAAGAAGAATGAAGAAGAAAAGAAGGAGGAGGAAGAGGAGGAGGAGGAGGTTATTTTTGTGCCGCCAACTCACGTTGGCAATAGCCAAACCCACGCTGTGTACCAACCACACACACATTTTCCCCCCCAATGTAATCGATAATGTCCTTTGTTTTGACGGGCGCGTGACGTCACACAACAGTCTGTTCCACCAGAGATACTATATATTATAGTGTCTCTGGTTCCACGGAGCACCTGCAGGTCTGCAGCTCCTAGAGTACAAATTTTCCTGTAAAATATTGGAAAGGTGACAAAAGTGAAAAATTTTCAAGAACACAGAATTGTTGGCTCCAAAATACACTTCAACTCAACTTATTCTCATTGAAACAGTAAAAACTTTACATAGTCTTGAAGCTGATTCATTTGCACATTTGCAAATAAAATTTCAAAAGAATCAGAGCAGTTGGCAAAATATTATGACAGATAATGTACACATATGTAAAATCTAAGAAATTTGTCCTTTCGGCATTTGAAAGATATTTCCAACAAAAAAGTATATAACTCAACTTATATTCAACATATCCACAAGATTCAAACACTGTTTGAAAGCTTAAAGTATGCAAAATATCAGGGTACCTTCAAAATCGAGTGATTACAAGCGGAGAAACGGTTGTTTTTGTGGAGAGATCTGATCTCGCGCAACATGGCTGACGATCCTGCAGTGATCAGTGAAGGGAGTTATATCGAAGCTGATTCAGATGAGGACTTCGAAGCACTTTCGGGAGACTACTGTAGCGATCGTTTGGGTGCATTACAGTCGCAGGAGTGGTTTGAATTTCTGGAGGAGGAGGAGGATGTCGAAGAGGAGTTCGAAGGATTCCAGGGAGAGTGGAAGTATGAGAACTTTAGACCAGCCTTTCCGCACGAAATCATGCGGAGGCATGGTCTAAAGTTCTCATACTTCCACTCTCCCTGGAATCCTTCGAACTCCTCTTCGACATCCTCCTCCTTCAGAAATTCAAACCACTCCTGCGACTGTTCTGCATCCAAACGATCGCTACAGTAGTCTCCTGAAAGTGCTTCGAACTCCTCATCTGAATCAGCTTCGATATAACTCCCTTCACTGATCGCTGCAGGATCGTCAGCCATGTTGCGCGAGATCAGATCTCTCCACAAAAACGATCGTTTCTCCGCTTGTAATCACTCGATTTTGAAGGTACCCTGATATTTTGCATACTTTAAGCTTTCAAACAGTGTTTGAATCTTGTGGATATGTTGAATATAAGTTGAGTTATATACTTTTTTGTTGGAAATATCTTTCAAATGCCGAAAGGACAAATTTCTTAGATTTTACATATGTGTACATTATCTGTCATAATATTTTGCCAACTGCTTCTGATTCTTTTGAATTTTGAATTGCAAATGTACATGAATCATCTTCAAGATAGGTCAAACGTTTTG
>JAWQFJ010028274.1:40000-44305 GCA_034096865.1 Theodoxus fluviatilis | reverse complement strand
CCCAAGCAGTGAAAGAAGATGAGGTGGAGTAAGATGGTCATCTCTTACACTGGAGGGAGGTTTTGGGAAGGACAGAGGCTTTGGGCTGTCTTGGCCTTATGAATGAAACACGACATTGGCATTTCAGGCTCACTGCCAGAGCGAGATGGTGACCATCTCTACAACACCTCCACAGTCTTCTCTCCTGATGGTCAGCTGCTGGCCACGCATAGAAAGGTGGGCAGTGACGTGAGATAGCATGGTGGTGCATGTTCTTTGACTGGAATAATTCATGAAGAAGATATGCAGTGAAATGATAATTGGGTTATTCAAAGCTTGGTATGCTTGTATGAAATTGAAATTGCTGAGAACCATCCAGGACGTGAAGAAGATTCAGTTGTGTCAGAATGTCTGTAAATGCCATCAACCCTACAGTATGCAAAGGAGAAAAAAAAACTCTCAGAGTCAGAGTAATTTGATAGTTTCCATGCCTCGTGCAAACCTACCCAAAACAACATTGCAAAGGCCAGACACCTATCTGAGAATGATTTGTCCCAAAGGATGACAGTGCCACACCTGTCAGAATGATTTGTCCCAAAGGACGACAGTGCCACACCTGTCTGAGAATGATTTGTCCCAAAGGACGACAGTGCCACACCTGTCTGAGAATGATTTGTCCCAAAGGACGACAGTGCCACACCTGTCAGAATGATTTGTCCCAAAGGACGACAGTGCCACACCTGTCTGAGAATGATTTGTCCCAAAGGATGACAGTGCCACACCTGTCTGAGAATGATTTGTCCCAAAGGATGACAGTGGACACCTGTCAGAATGATTTGTCCCAAAGGATGACAGTGCCACACCTGTCTGAGAATGATTTGTCCCAAAGGATGTCAGTGGACACCTGTCAGAATGATTTGTCCCAAAGGATGACAGTGCCACGCCTGTCTGAGAATGATTTGTCCCAAAGGATGACAGTGCCACACCTGTCAGAATGATTTGTCCCAAAGGATGACAGTGCCACACCTGTCTGAGAATGATTTGTCCCAAAGGATGACAGTGCCACGCCTGTCTGAGAATGATTTGTCCCAAAGGATGACAGTGCCACGCCTGTCTGAGAATGATTTGTCCCAAAGGATGACAGTGCCACACCTGTCTGAGAATGATTTGTCCCAAAGGACGACAGTGCCACGCCTGTCTGAGAATGATTTGTCCCAAAGGATGACAGTGCCACACCTGTCTGAGAATGATTTGTCCCAAAGGACGACAGTGCCACACCTGTCTGAGAATGATTTGTCCCAAAGAATGACAGTGCCACACCTGTCAGAATGATTTGTCCCAAAGGACGACAGTGCCACACCTGTCTGAGAATGATTTGTCCCAAAGGATGACAGTGCCACGCCTGTCTGAGAATGATTTGTCCCAAAGGATGACAGTGCCACGCCTGTCTGAGAATGATTTGTCCCAAAGGATGTCAGTGCCACGCCTGTCTGAGAATGATTTGTCCCAAAGGATGACAGTGCCACGCCTGTCTGAGAATGATTTGTCCCAAAGGATGTCAGTGGACACCTGTCAGAATGATTTGTCCCAAAGAATGACAGTGCCACGCCTGTCTGAGAATGATTTGTCCCAAAGGATGACAGTGCCACACCTGTCAGAATGATTTGTCCCAAAGGATGACAGTGCCACACCTGTCTGAGAATGACTTGTCCCAAAGGATGACAGTGCCACGCCTGTCTGAGAATGATTTGTCCCAAAGGATGACAGTGCCACACCTGTCAGAATGATTTGTCCCAAAGGATGACAGTGCCACACCTGTCAGAATGATTTGTCCCAAAGGATGACAGTGCCACACCTGTCTGAGAATGATTTGTCCCAAAGGATGACAGTGCCACACCTGTCTGAGAATGATTTGTCCCAAAGGATGACAGTGCCACACCTGTCAGAATGATTTGTCCCAAAGGATGACAGTGCCACACCTGTCAGAATGATTTGTCCCAAAGGATGACAGTGCCACACCTGTCTGAGAATGATTTGTCCCAAAGGATGACAGTGCCATCGGGTTTCCAAGTGACCAGGCAGAGGAGCGCTGATGCCTCTGTCATGTCTGCGTTGACCACTGACTTGTTCCTAGATGCTTTCTCCTCACTTCCAAAGATTTTTGCTTCTGCCTGGATGACCTTGACCCCCATAGGTCTGTTTCTATGGAGATGACCCTAACCTCTGGAAGTGTTTCTATGAAAATGATTCTGACCCTTGGAGGTCTGTTTCAATGAAGATGACCCTGACCCCTGGAGGTCGGTTTCAATGGAGATCACCCTGACCCTGATGATGTTTCCATGGTGACTGCTAACTCCAGAAGGTCTGTTTCCTTGGTGATGCCTTTGACCTATGACCTTCTCTTGTTCCAGGTTCACCTGTTTGACATTGACGTGCCGGGCAAGATCCGGTTCCAGGAATCGGAGGTGCTAAGTCCTGGCAGCAAACTAACGACCTTTGACACGCGTAAGGAGTTGTCTCCCCTTTGTCAGTTTTGCATGGGTGTTTTGGAAGTGTCTCACAGGTGTTTTGTATGCATGTGTATGTGTGTGTATGTGTGTATGTATGTGTGTGTGTGTGTGTGTACGTGTGTGTGTGTATGTGTGTGTGTATGTGTGTGTATGTATGTGTGTATGTGTGTGTGCGTGTGTCTATGTGTGTATGAGTGTGTGTGTATGTGTGTGTGTATGTTTGTTTTTTGTGTGTGTGGATTTCATATAGTATGTAGGGTCTTCAGAGATGTAACTAAGAATGTAAAGCAGACTTGTAATCTGAGGCTTTCTTAGCTCTCAAAGTTTGAGAGAAATCTCATGAAGCAGACAGTTAAACAGACTTGTAATCCAAGGCTCTCTTAGCTCTCAAAGTTTGAGAGAAATCTCATGAAGCAGACAGTTAAACAGACTTGTAATCCAAGGCTCTCTTAGCTCTCAAAGTTTGAGAGAAATCTCATGAAGCAGACAGTTAAACAGACTTGTAATCCAAGGCTCTCTTAGCTCTCAAAGTTTGAGAGAAATCTCATGAAGCAGACAGTTAAACAGACTTGTAATCCAAGGCTCTCTTAGCTCTCAAAGTTTGAGAGAAATCTCATGAAGCAGACAGTTAAACAGACTTGTAATCCAAGGCTCTCTTAGCTCTCAAAGTTTGAGAGAAATCTCATGAAGCAGACAGTTAAACAGACTTGTAATCCAAGGCTCTCTTAGCTCTCAAAGTTTGAGAGAAATCTCATGAAGCAGACAGTTAAACAGACTTGTAATCCAAGGCTCTCTTAGCTCTCAAAGTTTGAGAGAAATCTCATGAAGCAGACAGTTAAACAGACTTGTAATCCAAGGCTCTCTTAGCTCTCAAAGTTTGAGAGAAATCTCATGAAGCAGACAGTTAACTGCCTCCAGAGGAAGACCTAGCTTGGGGCGGACAGGTCAGCCTTGACCTTCAGATGCAAATGCTGCGGTTAGGACTGCCACTCCCGCACGGGACTCCTGAGCCGCAGCAGACACTGTCGACAGCTGCACCCAGCGGCACAGAGCCGTGGTCCTTGAAGACTGATAGACACCTACTGAATTAAGGCCCTTGACAGTGAAGTTAGCTCCTGGGAGTCACGACTCGGCACTGTCCTACCTTGCAAGGCAGGACGAGAGCAGGACTGTGTGGTCAGCACTGTCCTACCTTGCAAGGCAGGATGAGAGCAGGGCTGTGTTCAGTGGAGGATGAGATGCTGCAGCTGAGGGCAGCAAGCCACAGAGAAAGCCATAGCCTGGCATCCCCTCCACCTCATCCTCCCACTTGTGCCTGAAATGAGAGGGAGTCATCTGGGCCCTCAACCTGCTGAAGTTGTAGTGAAACTCCGAGTATACAAACACAGGATTAACTGCTTGTTGTATTTCATTCGCTGGCCTAAAGGAGCTCAGATAGACTTATCAGAAAATTCTTTATTATTCTACTTATTAACAGTGGGAATATTGTTAATGAAATTCTTACAGTCTACACGCCCTCCAGATCTCTACGCTCAGCTGCTGACTCTAGAATACTTAAGTCCCCTGCCGTAACAAGAAAACTCAAGGACAGCGTGCCTTCTCCTATTTTGGACCTGTAACCTGGAATAGTCTCCCTCTCTCAGTCCGTCATTCTGACACTCTGCCCCAGTTCAAAAGTGCTCTAAAGACCCACCTCTTCCGATCTGCCTTTCCCGCTGAGCTGCTTCACCTTTGTATAGTTTGTTCTATTGGATTTTAATTGTTTTTTGTTTTGTTTATATGTGTAGTGTGTGAGTTTTTGTGGTAATGTGGTGTT
>JAWQFJ010028274.1:2500-35000 GCA_034096865.1 Theodoxus fluviatilis | reverse complement strand
ACATAAATATGATGCACTAGGTGATGTCTAAACTGTACAGAAAAGAAAAACAAAACTGAATGCAATCTTTAGTTTAGTTGTATTTGAAGAAGACAATTTGGAGTCTCATCTTAACTTGACACCAAAGTGTGACATGAAAATTGGCTGCAGTGTAAAGTTGAGTTAAGACGAATGCTAACCTCTAATTTGACTAACAATTATGGTTTTATTTCATTTCTTCTTGACCTAGGAGCAAAAATATCATTAATACTTGGATGTTGAAGCTGCAATAAAGTTTTGTGTTGAATAGTTTATCTTTTGTGGCTCTTTTTCTGAATGAGTGGTGGTGTCAAGTTAAGATGAGACTCCAAATTGTCTTCTTCAAATACAACTAAACTAAACATTGCATTCAGTTTTTCTTTTCTGCACAGTTTAGACATCACCTAATGCATCATATTTATGTGAAATGAAGAGTGTATCATTACTGAATAGAAAGTTTATTTTGAAATATTTGTGTCACACCAATACTCACCACCTCTGTACTCTTGACCTTATATATTGTACATCCGTCTCAGGTCTTCATAGGCAGGACACTCCAGCAGCAAATGTATTTCATTTTCGTCTGCTTCATAGCAGGCTGGACATAAATGGGCGTTTTCAGATCTCTCCTTTGCATATCTATATTTGTGAGTGAATGAAGAGAGAGATGGAGAGAGAGAGAGAGAGAGAGAGAGAGAGAGAGAGAGAGAGAGAGAGAGACACAGAGAGAGAGAGAGAGACAGAGAGAGAGAGAGGGGGGGGGGGGTGAGAGAGAGGGAGGGAGAGAGAGAGGTGAATAAGAACATACTGTATTGAAGTCATTTCATTATGCTGTAACACTTTTATAGACAATTTCTCTTTTTTTTTCTTGTCAGACAGTAAGGGATGGTGGGAAAATGTCTATTCCTGGTAGAAAGTTTTATCATTTGATTAATTGTGCATGCTAGGTACTAGTTTCATTACATGGGTAGAATAACATTTTGGATCCTGTCTGTATGTGTCTGTCTGTCTGTCTGTCTGTCTGTCTGTCTGTCTGTCTGTCTGTCTGTCTGTCTGTCTGTCTGTCTGTCTGTCTGTCTGTCTGTCTGACTGTCACCACTCTGTCTTGCAGGGGG
Source organism: Theodoxus fluviatilis (assembly GCA_034096865.1). NCBI lineage: Eukaryota > Metazoa > Mollusca > Gastropoda > Cycloneritida > Neritidae > Theodoxus > Theodoxus fluviatilis. Next base: position 33,867 of record JAWQFJ010028274.1, on the reverse strand, counting down.
GAAGTGGTGGCCACCACAGAGCATGAGGAGACTATTGTGTACGCTGACATTGGTGAGAACTTCAGCTATGGTTTGCTTCTCTGTCTGTGTGTGTGTCTGTCCGTCTGTCTGTGTGTGTGTCTGTCTGTCTGTGTGTGTGTCTGTCTGTCTGTGTGTGTGTCTGTCTGTCTGTGTGTATATCTGTCTGTCTGTGTGTGTGTGTGTGTGTGTGTGTGTGTGTGTGTGTGTGTGTGTGTGTGTTTGTTTGTCTGTCTGTCTGTGTGTGTGTCTGTCTGTGTATGTGTCTGTCTGTCTGTCTGTGTGTGTGTGTGTGTGTGTGTGTGTGTGTGTGTGTCTGTCTGTCTGTCTGTCTGTCTCGCTCTCTCTCTGTCTGTCTGTCTGTCTGTCTGTCTGTCTGTCTGTCTGTTTGTGTGTGTGTTTGTGTTGTTTTTGCCATCAAAGTAGTCCATCTCATATGTATTATACAACTGGAACCTTGATCATTGGTGCAAACCAATGATTTTAAGATGGATTGAGGCAGAAACTTCTGAATTTAACTCTGAACGTCCTTTAAGGAATTTTACAAGTACAAGCCCCAGTCCTGTAAGCTGTTAGAGAAAATGACACATAACACGGTTGATTTGTTAAAAAAAAATTAAAACTTCTATTGTATGGATCTATAAGAAAATTGTAGTGAAAAATGAATGTTGGTCATTCTAAGATCAAGTACAGAGTGTTTTTGATATTTTTATTTGCTTTATTTGCATATAACTAGCATAATTACAGGTAAATAAATGGAAATAGACCAAAAAATAGTTTTCTATGAATATAAAAATTGGGTAATTCCTCAACATAACATCGGCGATTGCTGGCTGACCTCCTACAGGATGAGATTGATTGACGGCCTTGATGATTGATCCATTGCCATTCTGCCCTGCCTAAAGTCTAGTCATGGATCATGACGAACATTTCCTCTAGAGCGAGTTGCAGAAAATATGCTACTGATTCTGCATCAAGTCCAAGTGATATTTGTGGAACAACAGCTTCAACAAAAGGATCATTAGCAAACTCCTCAACAGTGTCTGACCATTCGGCGATTCTGAAATCATCATCCAATGACGGAGTCAAAATAATTTGCACATGTAAGTCCGATATATCATTTGTGTGGACACAGGAAACCATTACATCATGCTGAGCCGACTCTTCAAGTCTGAAGCCCTAACTTAATAGCCCGACTGTCAGTCGGGAGAACCGTCGTTCGGGGTTCTCGCCGAAACTGCGTTCGTTCTCAATAGAGCGCGCCGAGACGCCTGCACGGTAAACCGGCATTCGGGGGATCTCGCCGTACCTGCGTTCGTACTCAATAGAGCACGCATATGTCGGGCGACTAGAGCCTCGTACTCTCGCGAATCGCGTTGACCTGCATTTCCAGTTGTAAAATGTGAGCGCTTTCACGACCTATTGATGCATTCAACATACAGCTTTGATAAATTAATGCTGTTCATGGCTTACATTTTCTTCGGATGGGTTTCTAGTATCCCCAAATACATCGTTTTCTGTGCGAACCGGCAGGCATCTCCGCCATTTAATTGTGCTTTCTCAAAAGTACTCGCTCCTCCTCGTCAGAAGAGTCGGTTTCTCAGCCAATGAGAAGCCAGCTCCCAAAACATGCGCTGCGAGCAAATATTTGCCCGACACGTTCTCGCCGAACCAGAGCGAGCTAGCTGTCGGGGTGTTCGGCGCGCACGGAGCACGGGCAGTTAAGGACGAACACAGTTCGGGCCAAACGATTTGGTCGGGCGAAAGCTGTTCGGGCCTTTCGCCGAGCAACCGTTCGGGCTATTAAGTTAGGGCTTAACATGTCTAGATCGAACCATTTCGATAAAAAAACTCATCACTGCCCGAACCATAGTAGGTATTTTTGTCCGCCATCGTCGCAATGGAGAACTCCCACCAAAAAATGAGCAAAAAACCCAATTAACTCAATAGAAATTGATCGAAATCTGTTGAAAAAATTCACAGAGACACACTAACCAAGCGGAAGTAGCGCAGAAATTCCCAGCAGTCCCTGGAGAGCTTCTCGCCAGAGTTATCTCCCTTGATATTGAGGTGGAGAATCACGAGTGGTTACATGCGGCATATGATTTAGCCACAGGAGTGGTTAGGAGTGATACAGGACATTAAGAGTGACACATTTTGTCTTGTTATCCACCAAGAAAGTTTTGTTTTTGGTTGGTGGTTGTGTGCGTAAGTTATTCTGTGTGTGCAATAACTCAACAAGTCCATCACAATTCACAGGCTTGGATGAAATTTGGTGCAAGTTTAGGGTTTCACCCAAGGAGCAATCTATGATTTTTTTTTAGGCTGTCTGTTGTCTAGTTTTGGAATGTGAACCATAAGGAGAAATGGTGGCATCCGTGGCGGGGGAGTGTGCCGTCAGAGTGCTCCCCAGTGTGATGAGTGATGGTTCTGTCTCTTCCTGCGTCAGATTCTTCATCCTTCCTGGCATTTGTCTTCTTCATTTATTGACGCTTCTCTGATTTTCCCCCCACTTTTTCCCCCTTTCTGATGATTGGAAATTGTTTTTGTTTTTTTTATACAGATATTCACCATACCTGTATATCTCCATATTTGTCCTCTGAACTCTCACTCTTGCTGTCTGTCCATCTCTCTGCAGACCTGAGTATGGTGGAGCAGGTGAGGGAGCAGATTCCCATCAGGAAGCAGGCACGCAGCGACCTCTACACTGTACAGGACCTGCAGTCCTAGACAGCGACCTCTACACTGTACAGGACCTGCAGTCCTAGACAGCGACCTCTACACTGTACATGACCTGCAGTCCTAGACAGCGACCTCTACACTGTACAGGACCTGCACTCCTAGACAGCGACCACTACACTGTACAGGACCTGCAGTCCTAGACAGCGACCTCTACACTGTACAGGACCTGCAGTCCTAGACAGCGACCTCTACACTGTACAGGACCTGCAGTCCTAGACAGCGACCTCTACACTGTACAGGACCTGCAGTCCTAGACAGCGACCTCTACACTGTACAGGACCTGGAATCCTAGACAGCGACCTCTACACTGTACAGGACCTGCAGTCCTAGACAGCGACCTCTACACTGTACAGGACCTGCAGTCCTAGACAGCGACCTCTACACTGTACAGGACCTGCAGTCCTAGACAGCGACCTCTACACTGTACAGGACCTGCAGTCCTAGACAGCGACCTCTACACTGTACAGGACCTGCAGTCCTAGACAGCGACCTCTACACTGTACAGGACCTGCAGTCCTAGACAGCGACCTCTACACTGTACAGGACCTGCAGTCCTAGACAGCGACCTCTACACTGTACAGGACCTGCAGTCCTAGACAGCGACCTCTACACTGTACAGGACCTGCAGTCCTAGACAGCGACCTCTACACTGTACAGGACCTGCAGTCCTAGACAGCGACCTCTACACTGTACAGGACCTGCAGTCCTAGACAGCGACCTCTACACTGTACAGGACCTGCAGTCCTAGACAGCGACCTCTACACTGTACAGGACCTGCAGTCCTAGACAGCGACCTCTACACTGTACAGGACCTGCAGTCCTAGACAGCGACCTCTACACTGTACAGGACCTGCAGTCCTAGACAGCGACCTCTACACTGTACAGGACCTGCAGTCCTAGACAGCGACCTCTACACTGTACAGGACCTGCAGTCCTAGACAGCGACCTCTACACTGTACAGGACCTGCAGTCCTAGACAGCGACCTCTACACTGTACAGGACCTGCAGTCCTAGACAGCGACCTCTACACTGTACAGGACCTGCAGTCCTAGACAGCGACCTCTACACTGTACAGGACCTGCAGTCCTAGACAGCGACCTCTACACTGTACAGGACCTGCAGTCCTAGACAGCGACCTCTACACTGTACAGGACCTGCAGTCCTAGACAGCGACCTCTACACTGTACAGGACCTGCAGTCCTAGACAGCGACCTCTACACTGTACAGGACCTGCAGTCCTAGACAGCGACCTCTACACTGTACAGGACCTGCAGTCCTAGACAGCGACCTCTACACTGTACAGGACCTGCAGTCCTAGACAGCGACCTCTACACTGTACAGGACCTGCAGTCCTAGACAGCGACCTCTACACTGTACAGGACCTGCAGTCCTAGACAGCGACCTCTACACTGTACAGGACCTGCAGTCCTAGACAGCGACCTCTACACTGTACAGGACCTGCAGTCCTAGACAGCGACCTCTACACTGTACAGGACCTGCAGTCCTAGACAGCGACCTCTACACTGTACAGGACCTGCAGTCCTAGACAGCGACCTCTACACTGTACAGGACCTGCATCCTAGACAGCGACCTCTACACTGTACAGGACCTGCAGTCCTAGACAGCGACCTCTACACTGTACAGGACCTGCAGTCCTAGACAGCGACCTCTACACTGTACAGGACCTGGAATCCTAGACAGCGACCTCTACACTGTACAGGACCTGCAGTCCTAGACAGCGACCTCTACACTGTACAGGACCTGCAGTCCTAGACAGCGACCTCTACACTGTACAGGACCTGCAGTCCTAGACAGCGACCTCTACACTGTACAGGACCTGCAGTCCTAGACAGCGACCTCTACACTGTACAGGACCTGCAGTCCTAGACAGCGACCTCTACACTGTACAGGACCTGCAGTCCTAGACAGCGACCTCTACACTGTACAGGACCTGCAGTCCTAGACAGCGACCTCTACACTGTACAGGACCTGCAGTCCTAGACAGCGACCTCTACACTGTACAGGACCTGCAGTCCTAGACAGCGACCTCTACACTGTACAGGACCTGCAGTCCTAGACAGCGACCTCTACACTGTACAGGACCTGGAATCCTAGACAGCGACCTCTACACTGTACAGGACCTGCAGTCCTAGACAGCGACCTCTACACTGCACAGACCTAGTCATGCTGCTCTCACAGAGGGAGCAAGTGCCAGGGCTTCTCTCAAGCTACTCTAACCTGTTTGCAGATTTCTCACCCCACTTCTTTACAGGAGCATTAGCGCTGTCTCTCCCTTCCCACCCGCCCTGCCACTTTCTAGGGCTTTTTGACTGGAGAGGCCAGCAGTAGGATGTGTGCCTTTCTCCCACGCTGTCTTTATGCACATCCCCTCTCACCCCCCCCCCCCCACTCCCACCTTGACCCAATTCCACACAACGACCCCACCTTGACTCAATTCACACCCTTGACCCAATTCCACCCTCCACCTTGACCCAATTCCACCCCCCACCTTGACGCAATTCCACCCCCACCCCCCACTCCCACCTTGACCCAATTCCACACAACGACCCCACCTTGACCCAGTTCCACACAACACCCCCATCTTGACCCAATTCCACCCCCCACCTTGACCCAATTCCACCCCCCACCCCACCCCCCACCCCCACCCCTACCTTCCCTGATCCTTGAAGCCTCATTTCTTTAGAAGTGGAAAATACAACCAAACTTGGAAAGTAATCTCCCTGGGACTGTTGCAAGCATGGTGCGAAGCAGTCCATACACAGACACTGGTTGCAAGCATGGTGTGAAGCAGTCCATACACAGACACTGGTTGCAAGCATGGTGTGAAGCAGTCCATACACAGACACTGGTTGCAAGCATGGTGCGAAGCAGTCCATACACAGACACTGGTTGCAAGCATGGTGTGAAGCAGTCCATACACAGACACTGGTTGCAAGCATGGTGTGAAGCAGTCCATACACAGACACTAGTTGCAAGCATGGTGTGAAGCAGTCCATACACAGACGCGGATCTCCTTGCTGGTTTTGGTGGTTTAATCAGTGTGATAGTTTCTCATGTGCGCCCAGCTAGGTGCTCTGGGCAGACACCACTGTGATCAGTGATAACCCAGCCCTATTGACTATTCAGGCAGACACCACTGTGATCAGTGATAACCCAGCCCTATTCACTATTCAGGCAGACACCACTGTGATCAGTGATAACCCAGCCCTATTCACTATTCAGGCAGACACCACTGTGATCAGTGATAACCCAGCCCTATTCACTATTCAGGCAGACACCACTGTGATCAGTGATAACCCAGCCCTATTCACTATTCAGGCAGACACCACTGTGATCAGTGATAACCCAGCCCTATTCACTATTCAGGCAGACACCACTGTGATCAGTGATAACCCAGCCCTATTCACTATTCAGGCAGACACCACTGTGATCAGTGATAACCCAGCCCTATTCACTATTCAGGCAGACACCACTGTGATCAGTGATAACCCAGCCCTATTCACTATTCAGGCAGACACCACTGTGATCAGTGATAACCCAGCCCTATTCACTATTCAGGCAGACACCACTGTGATCAGTGATAACCCAGCCCTATTCACTATTCAGGCAGACACCACTGTGATCAGTGATAACCCAGCCCTATTCACTATTCAGGCAGACACCACTGTGATCAGTGATAACCCAGCCCTATTCACTATTCAGGCAGACACCACTGTGATCAGTGATAACCCAGCCCTATTCACTATTCAGGCAGACACCACTGTGATCAGTGATAACCCAGCCCTATTCACTATTCAGGCAGACACCACTGTGATCAGTGATAACCCAGCCCTATTCACTATTCAGGCAGACACCACTGTGATCAGTGATAACCCAGCCCTATTCACTATTCAGGCAGACACCACTGTGATCAGTGATAACCCAGCCCTATTCACTATTCAGGCAGACACCACTGTGATCAGTGATAACCCAGCCCTATTCACTATTCAGGCAGACACCACTGTGATCAGTGATAACCCAGCCCTATTCACTATTCAGGCAGACACCACTGTGATCAGTGATAACCCAGCCCTATTCACTATTCAGGCAGACACCACTGTGATCAGTGATAACCCAGCCCTATTCACTATTCAGGCAGACACCACTGTGATCAGTGATAACCCAGCCCTATTCACTATTCAGGCAGACACCACTGTGATCAGTGATAACCCAGCCCTATTCACTATTCAGGCAGACACCACTGTGATCAGTGATAACCCAGCCCTATTCACTATTCAGGCAGACACCACTGTGATCAGTGATAACCCAGCCCTATTCACTATTCAGGCAGACACCACTGTGATCAGTGATAACCCAGCCCTATTCACTATTCAGGCAGACACCACTGTGATCAGTGATAACCCAGCCCTATTCACTATTCAGGCAGACACCACTGTGATCAGTGATAACCCAGCCCTATTCACTATTCAGGCAGACACCACTGTGATCAGTGATAACCCAGCCCTATTCACTATTCAGGCAGACACCACTGTGATCAGTGATAACCCAGCCCTATTCACTATTCAGGCAGACACCACTGTGATCAGTGATAACCCAGCCCTATTCACTATTCAGGCAGACGAATGTTTCTGGACTGCGTCAGAAGAAGTGCCAATGCAATAAAAACAGTTTAGCCATGCAACAGGTCATATTTATTTAAGATAGTAAATCCTATAATTCGTGCCATATGATTATGTCCCAAACAAACTTTTGTATTATTTTCTTCATGCTTTTCCTTTCTTTCATTGTATTAAATTTTTAAAACTATTCTTACTGCACAGCAAGTGAAAGAGTAGACTTTTTTCTTGTTGCAGCAGATCCAAACTTCTTGGAATCAATAAGAGACAAGAGGAAGCTATCAGTTGGAAACCTGCTCGTGTGGAATTCATGTATCTGCAGTTTTTGTCTTCAACAGGGAGGGGGGCGTTGTAAACAAAATTGCAGACTGCTGTTTATTGATGGCTGAGGAGAAAACATTTTCTGCTGTTTATTAGTCTGGCCAAATACAGAAGTTGTCAAAAGTCTGTGGTGTGATCTAACATTCGAGCTTGCTGTGTGGTAAAATTGAAGGAGAGAGAGAAGAAGAAGAAAAAGAATTGAAATAGATTTTATTTACAAGGGAAATGAGTGAATTAGAGAGAGAGAGAGAGAGAGAGGGGTGGGGGGTGTGTTTCTATGGACACGCTCAAAGAACAACAAAGCATGTTTACACTGTACCTGCCTCCCAGCCCCTCCACCCACTGCCCCTCCACCCACAGCCCCTCCACCCACTGCCCCTCCACCCACTGCCCCTCCACCCACTGCCCCTCCACCCACTGCCCCTCCACCCACTGCTCCTCCACCCACAGCCCCTCCACCCACTGCCCCTCCACCCACTGCCCCTCCACCCACTGCCCCTCCACCCACTGCCCCTCCACCCACTGCCCCTCCACCCTGCCCCTCCCCCTCTGCCCCTCCCACTACCCATGCCCCTCCACCTCACACGCCCTCCACCCACTGCCCCTCCACCCACTGCCCCTCCACCCACTGCCCCTCCACCCACTGTCCCTCCACCCACTGTCCTTCCACCCACTGCCCCTCCACCCACTGCCCCTCCACCCACTGCCCCTCCACCCACTGCCCCTCCACCCACTGTCCTTTCACAGGCGCTCCAAATGCGTGCCCGTGGTCCTTTGGAGGCAATGAAACAAGGGAGCTAACTAGGAAACCAGCTGGATGGGTAGATCGGAAGAGTTGTTTCCCTTGAAACAATTCGTTTACTGGATGGCGTTTCAATTAAATTTCAGAGCAAGATAACATCTCTGCAGTCTCACAGGATTGCTTGAAAGAAGAGAAAATTGGAAGCACTGCCAAATGTTTTTCACTAACAGTCTGACATTTTGTTTATTCCATGGTGGGCAGCACACAAAAAGTCGGGCAGCATACGACACCATTGCAGCGTAGACCGATTGTGCTTTTCTCGCCGTGCAGGAAAGCCGAGCGTTGTCCGTTGTCAGTGTCTGGGACTGAATGGTTCTCGAGGGCTTTATTTGAAGGGGAAAAGAAAATATTTGCATAACTTGCATGGGACTCTACCTATATACCGTGATAAAACAGCTATTTTGTATGGTGAAGATGTTGTCAATACACATGATGCAAAGTGGGTATTTTGAGTAAGTACGCGTGTGAGCACGTGTGTATAAATGGATATTTTATATATATAGATTACGCATATCATGTTAGTGCTAATCAATGCAGCATTTTGGGGCTGGTTTTGTCTAAGCACAGACAGCTGTACTGAATATTGCTGAGTTGCTGACTATTGTGTTGCACTTAAGCATACGTGTATGAGTGTCCGTGTCAGTTTGTTGCAGACAACGAGACTCAAATTACACACTGTTATCAGTGCTCATTCGACGCGCTGTTGGAATGTTGCAAATGACTGTCATTTGGAGATTCTACTGTACTCGCGTATTATTCCAGAATGTGTATGTAGTCATTGCGCGCGATGGCATGTGCATGTACAGGAATGTCACAGCAGAAGTGCAGATAAATAAGTAAGGAGTCTCAACATGTATGAGTTTGAGGATTTGTTGGACAGTGTTAAGAGCTGATCAATATTTGACAGTAGTACACTGTATGGGAAATGGCGTTTGAACGCTGCATACTCGCTCGTGGACAAATAAAACGGAGTGAAGTGTGTCATGACGTGTGGAGTCGTGTATCCATGGAGTTAACTGTCTCGTCCCGTCGTCGTCAGCCCCCTTCCAAACAGACAAGTCGTCAGCCCCCTTCCAAACAGACAAGTCGTCAGCCCCCTTCAAACAGACAAGTCGTCAGCCCCCTTCCAAACAGACAAGGCGTCAGCCCCCTTCCAAACAGACAAGGCGTTAGCCCCCTTCCAAACAGACAAGTCGTCAGACCCCTTCCAAACAGACAAGTCGTCAGTCCCCTTCCAAACAGACAAGTCGTCAGCCCCCTTCCAAACAGACAAGTCGTCAGCCCCCTTCCAAACAGACAAGTCGTCAGCCCCCTTCCAAACAGACAAGTCGTCAGCCCCCTTCCAAACAGACAAGTCGTCAGCCCCCTTCCAAACAGACAAGTCGTCAGCCCCCTTCCAAACAGACAAGCAAACTCATGTTCTGTACTGTCGTTCTCGTTGTGTCTGTTGTTACAATTGCTCTCTTGTTGCTGTTGTTGACGACGACGACAAGGATAATGATGATTGGTTTTGTGTTGTTGTTCGTTGTTTATTGTGTCGTCGTCGTCTCCCGTCATCGTTCTCCTCCTCCTCCTCCTCCTCCCCTCCCCTCTCACCTCCTCCGCTCCTCTCCTCCGCCTCCTCTCCGCCTCCTTCGCCTCTTCCTGCCTCCTCTCCCCATCCTCCTCCTCTCTCCTTTCCTCTCCCTCCCCCTCATCCCCCCTCCCCCCTCCTCTCCCTCCTCCTCCTCTCCTCCGCTCTCTCCTCCTCCTCCTCCTCCCTCCTCCTCCTCCTCCTCCTCCTCCTCCTCCTCCTCCCTCCTCCCTCCCCTCCTCCTCCGCCTCCCCTCCTCCTCCTCCTCCCTCCTCTCTCCTCGCCTCCTCATCCCTCCTCCTCCTCTCCTCCTCCTCCTCTCCTCTCTCCTCCTCCTCCTCACTCCCTCATCCTCCTCCCCTCCTCCCTCCTCCCCTCCTCTTCCTCCTCCTTATCCTCCTCCCTTCCTCCCTCTCTCCCTCCCTCCCTCCTCCTCCTCCTCCTCCTCCCTCCTCCTCCTCCTCCTCCCATCTCCTCCCACCTCCTCCTCCTCCTTCTCTCCTCCCCCCATCCCTCCCTCCTCCTCCTCCCTCCTCCTTTCCTCCTCCTCCTCATCCTCCTCCCCTCCTCCTTTTACTCCTCCCTCCCTCCTCCTCCTCCTCCTCTATCCTCCTCTCCTCCTCACTCCCTCTCCCCTCCCCCTCCCTCCTCCCTCTCATCCCCTCTCCTCCTCCTCCTCCTCCTCCTCTCCTCTCTCTCCTCCTCCTCCTCCTCCTCCTTCTCGGCCGCCGCCGCCTCTGCCTCCTTTACCTCCTTTCCTTTTTTCTCCTTTTTCTCCTTTTTCTCCATCTTCCTCTGTTAGGTTGAACATAATTATACGCATGCAATATCACTCCAAATCAATAATTTCAGAGTGCACGTGACTCTCTAGCCATTGCTGTGTCACGTGGCGGGTTTCGTCAGTCACCAGTGTCGACATGACGACAGTGTGTTTCCAGAACTTCCGTTCCACTGCGCAAGCAAAGGGACCCAACCCCTCCCCCCCTCCCCCCCTCCCCCTCCCCCCTCCCCCCCCCTCCCATCCCCCCATCCCCCCTCTCCCTCTCCCCCCCTCTCCCCCTCCCCCCCTCCCCCCTCCCCCCAATGTTGTTTTCAGGGAACGCTAGACTCAGTCCCTCTGGCTTCCACTGGAAACTGATGACGCAGCACTCGACCCACATGTCCAGGAGTCACGCCTGGCACACGCATGTACTGGCATTCAGCGTGGCTGAGACTACAGTCAATATAGTATATCTCTGTGTTCAGAATGCTGTACTGGCATTCAGCGTGGCTGAGACTACAGTCAATATAGTATATCTCTGTGTTCAGAATGCTGTACTGGCATTCAGCGTGGCTGAGACTACAGTCAATATAGTATATCTCTGTGTTCAGAATGCTGTACTGGCATTCAGCGTGGCTGAGACTACAGTCAATATAGTATATCTCTGTGTTCAGAATGCTGTACTGGCATTCAGCGTGGCTGAGACTACAGTCAATATAGTATATCTCTGTGTTCAGAATGCTGTACTGGCATTCAGCGTGGCTGAGACTATAGTCAATATAGTGTATCTCTGTGTTCAGAATGCTGTACTGGCATTCAGCGTGGCTGAGACTACAGTCAATATAGTATATCTCTGTGTTCAGAATGCTGTACTGGCATTCAGCGTGGCTGAAACTATAGTCAATATAGTATATCTCTGTGTTCAGAATGCTGTACTGGTATTCAGCGTGGCTGAGACTACAGTCAATATAGTATATCTCTGTGTTCAGAATGCTGTACTGGCATTCAGCGTGGCTGAGACTATAGTCAATATAGTATATCTCTGTGTTCAGAATGCTGTACTGGCATTCAGCGTGGCTGAGACTACAGTCAATATAGTATATCTCTGTGTTCAGAATGCTGTACTGGCATTCAGCGTGGCTGAGACTATAGTCAATATAGTATATCTCTGTGTTCAGAATGCTGTACTGGCATTCAGCGTGGCTGAGACTATAGTCAATATAGTATATGTCTGTGTTCAGAATGCTGTACTGGCATTCAGCGTGGCTGAGACTACAGTGAATATAGTATATCTCTGTGTTCAGAATGCTGTACTGGCATTCAGCGTGGCTGAGACTACAGTCAATATAGTATATCTCTGTGTTCAGAATGCTGTACTGGCATTCAGCGTGGCTGAGACTATAGTCAATATAGTATATCTCTGTGTTCAGAATGCTGTACTGGCATTCAGCGTGGCTGACACTATAGTCAATATAGTATATCTCTGTGTTCAGAATGCTGTACTGGCATTCAGCGTGGCTGAGACTATAGTCAATATAGTATATCTCTGTGTTCAGAATGCTGTACTGGCATTCAGCGTGGCTGAGACTACAGTCAATATAGTATATCTCTGTGTTCAGAATGCTGTACTGGCATTCAGCGTGGCTGAGACTACAGTCAATATAGTATATCTCTGTGTTCAGAATGCTGTACTGGCATTCAGCGTGGCTGAGACTACAGTCAATATAGTATATCTCTGTGTTCAGAATGCTGTAGTGGCATTCAGCGTGGCTGAGACTATAGTCAATATAGTATATCTCTGTGTTCAGAATGCTGTACTGGCATTCAGCGTGGCTGAGACTACAGTCAATATAGTATATCTCTGTGTTCAGAATGCTGTACTGGCATTCAGCGTGGCTGAGACTATAGTCAATATAGTATATCTCTGTGTTCAGAATGCTGTACTGGCATTCAGCGTGGCTGAGACTACAGTCAATATAGTATATCTCTGTGTTCAGAATGCTGTACTGGCATTCAGCGTGGCTGAGACTACAGTCAATATAGTATATCTCTGTGTTCAGAATGCTGTACTGGCATTCAGCGTGGCTGAGACTACAGTCAATATAGTATATCTCTGTGTTCAGAATGCTGTACTGGCATTCAGCGTGGCTGAGACTACAGTCAGTATAGTATATCTCTGTGTTCAGAATGCTGTACTGGCATTCAGCGTGGCTGAGACTACAGTCAATATAGTATATCTCTGTGTTCAGAATGCTGTACTGGCATTCAGCGTGGCTGAGACTATAGTCAATATAGTATATCTCTGTGTTCAGAATGCTGTACTGGCATTCAGCGTGGCTGAGACTACAGTCAATATAGTATATCTCTGTGTTCAGAATGCTGTACTGGCATTCAGCGTGGCTGAGACTACAGTCAATATAGTATATCTCTGTGTTCAGAATGCTGTACTGGCATTCAGCGTGGCTGAGACTACAGTCAATATAGTATATCTCTGTGTTCAGAATGCTGTACTGGCATTCAGCGTGGCTGAGACTACAGTCAATATAGTATATCTCTGTGTTCAGAATGCTGTACTGGCATTCAGCGTGGCTGAGACTACAGTCAATATAGTATATCTCTGTGTTCAGAATGCTGTACTGGCATTCAGCGTGGCTGAGACTACAGTCAATATAGTATATCTCTGTGTTCAGAATGCTGTACTGGCATTCAGCGTGGCTGAGACTACAGTCAATATAGTATATCTCTGTGTTCAGAATGCTGTACTGGCATTCAGCGTGGCTGAGACTATAGTCAATATAGTATATCTCTGTGTTCAGAATGCTGTACTGGCATTCAGCGTGGCTGAGACTATAGTCAATATAGTATATCTCTGTGTTCAGAATGCTGTACTGGCATTCAGCGTGGCTGAGACTACAGTCAATATAGTATATCTCTGTGTTCAGAATGCTGTACTGGCATTCAGCGTGGCTGAGACTATAGTCAATATAGTATATCTCTGTGTTCAGAATGCTGTACTGGCATTCAGCGTGGCTGAGACTATAGTCAATATAGTATATCTCTGTGTTCAGAATGCTGTACTGGCATTCAGCGTGGCTGAGACTACAGTCAATATAGTATATCTCTGTGTTCAGAATGCTGTACTGGCATTCAGCGTGGCTGAGACTACAGTCAATATAGTATATCTCTGTGTTCAGAATGCTGTACTGGCATTCAGCGTGGCTGAGACTATAGTCAATATAGTATATCTCTGTGTTCAGAATGCTGTACTGGCATTCAGCGTGGCTGAGACTATAGTCAATATAGTATATCTCTGTGTTCAGAATGCTGTACTGGCATTCAGCGTGGCTGAGACTATAGTCAATATAGTATATCTCTGTGTTCAGAATGCTGTACTGGCATTCAGCGTGGCTGAGACTACAGTCAATATAGTATATCTCTGTGTTCAGAATGCTGTACTGGCATTCAGCGTGGCTGAGACTACAGTCAATATAGTATATCTCTGTGTTCAGAATGCTGTACTGGCATTCAGCGTGGCTGAGACTATAGTCAATATAGTATATCTCTGTGTTCAGAATGCTGTACTGGTATTCAGCGTGGCTGAGACTACAGTCAATATAGTATATCTCTGTGTTCAGAATGCTGTACTGGCATTCAGCGTGGCTGAGACTACAGTCAATATAGTATATCTCTGTGTTCAGAATGCTGTAGTGGCATTCAGCGTGGCTGAGACTATAGTCAATATAGTATATCTCTGTGTTCAGAATGCTGTACTGGCATTCAGCGTGGCTGAGACTATAGTCAATATAGTATATCTCTGTGTTCAGAATGCTGTACTGGCATTCAGCGTGGCTGAGACTACAGTCAATATAGTATATCTCTGTGTTCAGAATGCTGTACTGGCATTCAGCGTGGCTGAGACTATAGTCAATATAGTATATCTCTGTGTTCAGAATGCTGTACTGGCATTCAGCGTGGCTGAGACTACAGTCAATATAGTATATCTCTGTGTTCAGAATGCTGTACTGGCATTCAGCGTGGCTGAGACTATAGTCAATATAGTATATCTCTGTGTTCAGAATGCTGTACTGGCATTCAGCGTGGCTGAGACTACAGTCAATATAGTATATCTCTGTGTTCAGAATGCTGTACTGGCATTCAGCGTGGCTGAGACTACAGTGAATATAGTATATCTCTGTGTTCAGAATGCTGTACTGGCATTCAGCGTGGCTGAGACTACAGTCAATATAGTATATCTCTGTGTTCAGAATGCTGTACTGGCATTCAGCGTGGCTGAGACTACAGTCAATATAGTATATCTCTGTGTTCAGAATGCTGTACTGGCATTCAGCGTGGCTGAGACTACAGTCAATATAGTATATCTCTGTGTTCAGAATGCTGTACTGGCATTCAGCGTGGCTGACACTATAGTCAATATAGTATACCTCTGTGTTCAGAATGCTGTACTGGTATTCAGCGTGGCTGAGACTACAGTCAATATAGTATATCTCTGTGTTCAGAATGCTGTACTGGCATTCAGCGTGGCTGAGACTACAGTCAATATAGTATATCTCTGTGTTCAGAATGCTGTACTGGCATTCAGCGTGGCTGAGACTACAGTCAATATAGTATATCTCTGTGTTCAGAATGCTGTAGTGGCATTCAGCGTGGCTGAGACTACAGTCAATATAGTATATCTCTGTGTTCAGAATGCTGTACTGGCATTCAGCGTGGCTGAGACTACAGTCAATATAGTATATCTCTGTGTTCAGAATGCTGTACTGGCATTCAGCGTGGCTGAGACTACAGTCAATATAGCATATCTCTGTGTTCAGAATGCTGTACTGGCATTCAGCGTGGCTGAGACTACAGTCAATATAGTATATCTCTGTGTTCAGAATGCTGTACTGGCATTCAGCGTGGCTGAGACTATAGTCAATATAGTATATCTCTGTGTTCAGAATGCTGTACTGGCATTCAGCGTGGCTGAGACTATAGTCAATATAGTATATCTCTGTGTTCAGAATGCTGTACTGGCATTCAGCGTGGCTGAGACTACAGTCAGTATAGTATATCTCTGTGTTCAGAATTGTTCAGAATGCACAGAGAGCATTCAGCGTGGCTGAGACTATACTATATCTCTGTGTTCAGAATGCACAGAGAGCATTCAGCGTGGCTGAGACTATACTATATCTCTGTGTTCAGAATGCATAGAGAGCATTCAGCGTGGCTGAGACTATACTATATCTCTGTGTTCAGAATGCACAGAGAGCATTCAGCGTGGCTGAGACTATACTATGTCTCTGTGTTCAGAATGCATAGAGAGCATTCAGCGTGGCTGAGACTATACTATATCTCTGTGTTCAGAATGCATAGAGAGCATTCAGCGTGGCTCAGACTATATCTCTGTGTTCAGAGTGCATAGAGAGCATTCAGCGTGGCTGAGACTATATCTCTGTGTTCAGAATGCATAGAGAGCATTCAGCGTGGCTGAGACTATACTATATCTCTGTGTTCAGAATGCACAGAGAGCATTCAGCGTGGCTGAGACTATACTATATCTCTGTGTTCAGAATGCATAGAGAGCATTCAGCGTGGCTCAGACTATATCTCTGTGTTCAGAGTGCATAGAGAGCATTCAGCGTGGCTGAGACTATACTATATCTCTGTGTTCAGAATGCATAGAGAGCATTCAGCGTGGCTCAGACTATATCTCTGTGTTCAGAGTGCATAGAGAGCATTCAGCGTGGCTGAGACTATATCTCTGTGTTCAGAATGCATAGAGAGCATTCAGCGTGGCTGAGACTATACTATATCTCTGTGTTCAGAATGCACAGAGAGCATTCAGCGTGGCTGAGACTATACTATATCTCTGTGTTCAGAATGCATAGAGAGCATTCAGCGTGGCTGAGACTATACTATATCTCTGTGTTCAGAATGCA
Organism: Theodoxus fluviatilis; assembly: GCA_034096865.1. Classification (NCBI taxonomy): domain Eukaryota; kingdom Metazoa; phylum Mollusca; class Gastropoda; order Cycloneritida; family Neritidae; genus Theodoxus; species Theodoxus fluviatilis. Next base: position 17,075 of record JAWQFJ010028274.1, on the reverse strand, counting down.
TAGAGAGCATTCAGCGTGGCTCAGACTATATCTCTGTGTTCAGAGTGCATAGAGAGCATTCAGCGTGGCTGAGACTATACTATATCTCTGTGTTCAGAATGCATAGAGAGCATTCAGCGTGGCTGAGACTATACTATATCTCTGTGTTCAGAATGCACAGAGAGCATTCAGCGTGGCTGAGACTATACTATATCTCTGTGTTCAGAATGCATAGAGAGCATTCAGCGTGGCTGAGACTATACTATATCTCTGTGTTCAGAGTGCATAGAGAGCATTCAGCGTGGCTGAGACTATACTATATCTCTGTGTTCAGAATGCACAGAGAGCATTCAGCGTGGCTGAGACTATACTATATCTCTGTGTTCAGAATGCATAGAGAGCATTCAGCGTGGCTCAGACTATACTACATCTCTGTGTTCAGAGTGCATAGAGAGCATTCAGCGTGGCTGAGACTATACTATATCTCTGTGTTCAGAATGCACAGAGAGCATTCAGCGTGGCTGAGACTATACTATATGTCTGTGTTCAGAATGCATAGAGAGCATTCAGCGTGGCTGAGACTATACTATATCTCTGTGTTCAGAATGCATAGAGAGCATTCAGCGTGGCTGAGACTATATCTCTGTGTTCAGAATGCATAGAGAGCATTCAGCGTGGCTGAGACTATACTATATCTCTGTGTTCAGAATGCATAGAGAGCATTCAGCGTGGCTCAGACTATACTATATCTCTGTGTTCAGAATGCACAGAGAGCATTCAGCGTGGCTGAGACTATATCTCTGTGTTCAGAATGCATAGAGAGCATTCAGCGTGGCTGAGACTATACTATATCTCTGTGTTCAGAATGCATAGAGAGCATTCAGCGTGGCTGAGACTATACTATATCTCTGTGTTCAGAATGCATAGAGAGCATTCAGCGTGGCTAGACTATATCTGTGTCAAGCATAGAGAGCATTCAGCGTGGCTGGACTATACTATATCTCTGTGTTCAGAATGCATAGAGAGCATTCAGCGTGGCTGAGACTATACTATATCTCTGTGTTCAAGCAGAGGCTCAGCGGCTGACATACTTGTCAGAGGCAAGAGATTCAGCGTGGCTGAGACTATACTATATCTCTGTGTCAGTGCATAGAGAGCATAGCGTGCTGGAATGCACAGAGAGCATTCAGCGTGGCTGAGACTATACTATATCTCTGTGTTCAGAATGCATAGAGAGCATTCAGCGTGGCTGAGACTATACTATATCTCTGTGTTCAGAATGCATAGAGAGCATTCAGCGTGGCTGAGACTATACTATATCTCTGTGTTCAGAATGCATAGAGAGCATTCAGCGTGGCTGAGACTATACTATATCTCTGTGTTCAGAATGCATAGAGAGCATTCAGCGTGGCTGAGACTATACTATATCTCTGTGTTCAGAATGCATAGAGAGCATTCAGCGTGGCTGAGACTATACTATATCTCTGTGTTCAGAATGCATAGAGAGCATTCAGCGTGGCTGAGACTATACTATATCTCTGTGTTCAGAATGCATAGAGAGCATTCAGCGTGGCTGAGACTATACTATATCTCTGTGTTCAGAATGCACAGAGAGCGGTGCCACGTCTGCTGTCCCAAGTCCCGTCCGTGTCTGGGTTTGCATGGATCTTGGATGGATGGATGGACTGAGTCTTACGACCTATTAGCCTTTGTGGACTATTCAAGACCACTGATCACAAACAACAGCAGAGCTGGTCAGAGTACAAGCGTGTCAAGTCACACTTCCCCAGTTTTTCGCCTTCACAGAGCGCGCAGGGAGCGTGGTGGGTAGATATAGAACACACTCACCCTACACACACACACACACACACACACACACACACACACACACACACACACAGAGCGCGCAGGGAGCGTGGTGGGTAGGTATAGAACACACTCACCCTGCACACACACACAGAGCGCGCAGGGAGCGTGGTGGGTAGGTATAGAACACACTCACCCTACACACACACACACACACACACACACACACACACACACACACACACACACACACACACACACTACACACACACCTACCCACCATCATCCCCGCTCACCCTCATCCTCACTATCCCTACCCCCACCCCCACCCCCCACCTCCCCCCACACACACCTCCTTCATGGACATCCTGCCACGGAAGACCGCGGCCACGGTCAGGTAGCGGCCATGGCGGGGGTCGCATGCGGCCATCATGTTCTTGGCGTCGAACATCTGCTGGGTCAGCTCTGGCACCGTGATGGAGCGGTACTGCTGGCTGCCACGTGACGTCAGGGGGGCGAAGCCGGGCATGAAGAAGTGCAGACGGGGGAAGGGCACCATGTTGACGGCCAGCTTCCTCAGGTCCGAGTTGAGCTGGCCAGGGAAGCGCAGGCACGTGGTCACTCCGGACATGGTTGCGGACACCAGGTGGTTCAGGTCTCCGAAGGTCGGCGTGGTCAGCTTGAGCGTGCGGAAGCAGATGTCGTAGAGAGCCTCGTTGTCGATGCAGAAGGTCTCGTCGGTGTTCTCCACCAGCTGGTGGACGGACAGCGTGGCGTTGTAGGGCTCCACCACCGTGTCGGACACCTTGGGTGACGGCACGATGGAGAAGGTGTTCATGATGCGGTCGGGGTACTCCTCCCGCACCTGCGGGAAGACAACAGGTGAAACGTCAGGGAGACGGAGCCAGGAAGATGTCGTCAAGGTTTTGCTCGTAAAGGACGAGAATGGTGAAGGAGATGAAGGAAGACAGGCAGGCAGACAGACAGACAGACAGACAGAAAGAAAGAGATTATGATGGTGCGACTGCTGCTGCTGATATCAACGACGACGATGATAACGATGATGATGAATAATGACGACGACGACGATGATGATGATGATAATAGTGACATTTGGCCGTCATTACGTAGCCATTGCTCAGTTCTGTCCCACATTGCCACGCAGGCAACTCCAGTGGGCCGAAGTGAGTGAAGGACGTGAACGACGCGTTCCCTTCCTGGTACGGTGATCAGGGGGTGAAGTGTAAAGCGGTTCGAAACCCAGACTCTGGTGATAACTCGCTATATAAAACCACACCTTTACCTGTTTTCATCTATCATGTCCGTGTGTGAATGTGCGTGCGTGTGCGTGTGTGTGCGCGCGTGCATGTCTGCGTGCATGTCAGACCAGGCCCACCTTGGAGATGATGAGAGTGCCCATGCCTGCGCCGGTGCCGCCCCCTAGCGAGTGCGTCAGCTGGAAGCCCTGCAGACAGTCGCAGCTCTCGGCCTCCTTGCGGATGACGTCCAGCACCGAGTCCACCAGCTCGGCGCCCTCCGTGTAGTGGCCCTTGGCCCAGTTGTTGCCCGCACCGGCCTGCCCGAACACGAAGTTGTCGGGACGGAAGACCTGAAATGAAAACCGTGTGGAGTGTCAGCACTCACTGACGTCTGCTACACCTCCACTTGGCTACACCTCCCCTTGGCTACACCTCCCCTTGGCTACACCTCCACTTGGCTACACCTCCACTTGGCCACGCCTCCCCTTGGCCACGCCTCCCCTTGGCCACGCCTCCCCTTGGCTACACTTCCCCTTGGCTACACCTCCCCTTGGCTACACTTCCACTTGGCTACACCTCCCCTTGGCCACACCTCCCCTTGGCTACACCTCCCCTTGGCCGCACCTCCCCTTGGCTACACCTCCACTTGGCTACTACTCCACTTGGCTACTACTCCACTTTACATGTATTAAACCTCTCCCTTGGATTAACATACAGAACCGAAGCCCTGCGTGGGACAGACAGGAAAAAATGTAGGACCACCGGCGGGGACTGAACACGCGACCTTTCGGTTAGCGCCCGAAGTGCTCTACCAGCTGAGCCACCATGGTCCGTGATGTTTTCTCCTGTCTACACTGCTCTGTATCAGCGGCTGCTGTCTCGGCCTTACATGCCCGGATTGTCCGAATCTCAGTCTACTACACCTCCAGTCTACTACACCTCCAGCCTACTACACCTCCAGTCTACTACACCTCCAGTCTACTACTACGCCTCCAGTCTACTACACCTCCAGTCTACTGTGCCTCCAGTCTACTACAACTCCAGTCTACTACACCTCCAGGCTACTACACCTCCAGTCTACTACGCCTCCAGTCTACTACGCCTCCAGTCTACTACACCTCCAGTCTACTGTGCCTCCAGTCTACTACAACTCCAGTCTACTACACCTCCAGGCTACTACACCTCCAGTCTACTACGCCTCCAGTCTACTACGCCTCCAGTCTACTACACCTCCAGTCTACTACACCTCCAGTCTACTACACCTCCAGTCTACTACACCTCCAGCCTGCTACACCTCCAGTCTACGGTGCCTCCAGTCTACTACATCTCCAGTCTACTGTGCCTCCAGTCTACTACATCTCCAGTCTACTACACCTCCAGTCTACTATGCCTCCAGTCTACTAAACCTCCAGTCTACTACACCTCCAGTCTACCATGCCTCCAGTCTACTACACCTCCAGTCTACCTCATCTTCAATCTACTATGCCTCCAGTCTACTATGCCTCCAGTCTACTATGCCTCCAGTCTACTACACCTCCAGTCTACTACACCTCCAGTCTACTACACCTCCAGTCTACTACACCTCCAGTCTACTACACCTCCAGTCTACTACACCTCCAGTCTACTACACCTCCAGTCTACTACACCTCCAGTCTACTACACCTCTATTCTACTGTGCCTCTAGTCTGCTACACCTCCAGTCTACTACACCTCCAGTCTACTACACCTCCAGTCTACTACACCTCCAGTCTACTACACCTCCAGTCTACTACACCTCTATTCTACTGTGCCTCTAGTCTACTACACCTCCAGTCTACTACACCTCCAGTCTACTACACCTCCAGTCTACTACACCTCCAGTCTACTACACCTCTATTCTACTGTGCCTCTAGTCTACTACACCTCCAGTCTACTACATCTCCAGTCTACTACACCTCCAGTGTACTATGCCTCCAGTCTACCTCACCTCCAGTCTACTACACCTCCAGTCTACTACACCTCCAGTCTACTACTCCTCCAGTCTACTACACCTCCAGTCTACTACACCTCCAGTCTACTACACCTCCAGTCTACTACACCTCCAGTCTACTACACCTCCAGTCTACTACACCTCTAGTCTACTACACCTCCAGTCTACTACACCTCCAGTCTACTACACCTCCAGTCTACTACACCTCCAGTCTACTACACCTCTAGTCTACTACACCTCCAGTCTACTACACCTCCAGTCTACTACACCTCCAGTCTACTACACCTTTAGTATTCTGTGACCTTGAGTCTAGTACACTTTTTGTCCACCACTAGTACACATCCATTCTACTACGACCCTCTGTCTATTGCAACTACAGTCTACTACAATCCAGTCTACTTCACCTCCAGTCTACTACACCTCTAGTCTAGTACACCTCTAGTCTAGTACACCTTTAGTATTCTGTGATCTTGAGTCTTGTACACTTATAGTCTACTACGCCTCCAGTCTAGTACACATCCATTCTACTACGACCCTCTGTCTATTGCAACTACAGTCTACTACATTCCAGTCTACTACAATTTAGCCTGTTACACCTCTAATGCACTTTGACCTCCTGCCTGTTACACCTCTAATGCACTTTGACCTCCGCTCTACAGCACTTCCCGTCTACTTGAGCTACAGTCTAAGGACAGCATAGCTGAAGGAAAACAACAATCGTTATATAACAAAGTTTTGGTTTCTGGTTACGTGTTCGCGTTCAGAAGTGTCGTTTCTTCTGGACTGCTATTCGTCTGTCAGTCTACCGTTCTGTCCATTTCTTCTCGTTGTCTGACGGCACGAAGAGTGATTCGATAAGAACATCTTTATCTTTGCAACGCCAATGACGTCACAGGCGGTTATTGTAAAGTGCGTTTTTACATCAGAGTCGGAATTGTGCTGCACACAGCAACAGATAGAAAGGAGCATTCTAAACACAGACTAGTCTCAGCCACGCTGAATGAGAAAGGAGCTGTGTTTCCCCTCCTCCTGCTCCTCCTCTTCCTCCTCCACCCCCTTTCCCACCCACCCCTCCCCCCTTCTCCCCCTCCTCCCTCCCCCGTCCCCCCTCCCTTCATTTTGCAGTCTGGAGTTAGGAGTTTTCTTTCGTCTGCTCCTCTACCCCTTCCTCCATGCCCCTCCTTCTCTCTCCACCCCCTCCCTATCTCTCTGCTCCCACTTCACCCCCACCCACCCCCTCCTCTCTCTTCTGTATGTGGCCAACAGTGGCTGGTGAGGGCTGCTGCCCCTACCCCCCTCAACCGTCGGGAAACAGTGGGGTCCCTGCGGCGAAGACAAACACATAGCTGGAGGAGGAAAAGAAAAGACCAAAGGATAACACCATATCCGTAAAACCTCAACACCCCCTCCCCCCCCGTCAAGCCTCCCCTCGCCCCACCAGTCCCCCTAAGAACATACCTCCCACCCTCTTTCCCCGCCCCCCCCTCCCGCAATCTCCCCCTCCCTCGCTTCCTTCCTCTCTTCCTTCCCCTCTCTTTCTCATCCCTTTATTGGGTGGGGGGGGGGGGGGAACCCTCGAGAGTACAGTAAAAGGATTTTGTTTCTTCTCCCCACTTCAACCACCCTCTCACTCCCTCTCCATCCCCTCCCCTCCCAAGCATCCCCATCCATTTCACGACAACCATTGAGTTATGAGTAAGTTGTTTCTTTCGCCGTCTTCACCTCTCTCCCCTTTCATCCCCCCCCCTCGCCCCCCCAACCCCCTCGCCCTAAGTCGCAGCCTCCTTCCCGCCAGCCACACTCCGCCCGACTCCAAGCTTGTGCTCCCTCCACACTCACTCACAGCCCCCTGTCCTCCTAACCCTCCCCTCCTCCTTGCACGCCTCCTCCCAATTCCACCACCGTCTCCCCCTCCTTGCGAACACAGCCTTCTCACCAAATCCCTCCTCCTCCCTCCTCCCCTCCCTCCTCCCCCTCCTCCCTCTCCCTCTTTTCTATCTCCTTCCAGCTAGCGTTTTGAGGTTTCACACTTTTTCATCCAAGGATGAGACCCAACGCCAGCAGTTGAAGACACTGTCTTTCTGAGACAGTGAAATATTGATTCGTGGAGGAGTGTCACAATTCCAGTCTCCACAGAGCGGGATTTCCACTGAAAGATTCGAGTTTGGAAACACGTGAGTGTGACATGTCTCAAAACAAGAAAATATCATACCGGACACGATAGCTGTTTGTGTCTTGGTACGCTTCTTTGGTCATTTGACGTGTCTTTCTGACTGTTTTATTATTGACAAACAAGAGCCAGAAGTCCACAGTTTCAATCACATGACTTCCCACAGACCGGAGCAGTCCTGTTAGGACTGCTGACGGTGCAGGGACAGAACTGCGGCGAGGATGACGTCACAAGGCAAGGTAACGTCCAGCCCGAGACAGAGGGACCAGGGGGAGGAAACTGTCGTGGCGAAGGTAACGCCTCCGCAATGGAACACGTTATTTGATTCTCTCTCTCTCTCTCTCTCTCTTCTCCACTCTCTCTCGGCTCTCATCTCTCTCCTCTCATCTATCTCCCTCTCTCTCTCTCTTCTCTCTCCTCTCTCTCTCTCTCTTCTCTCTCCTCTCTCTCCTCTCTCTCGACTCCTCTCTCTCCCTCTGCAGCCCCGTGCTTGCTTTGTTTTGTCTTGCCTGTATATCCGTCCGTTCCGTCCGTCCGTCCGACGACCGTCACGTCGTCCGTCCGTTCCGTCCTCCGTCTGTCTGTCTGTCTGTCTGTTCTGTCTGTCTGTCTGTCTGTCTGTCTGTCTGTCTGTCCGCGTCTGTCTGTCTGTCGTCTGTCTGTCTGTCTGCTGTCTGTCTGTGTCTGTCGTCTGTCTGTCTGTCTGTCTGTCTGTCTGTCTGTGTGTCTGTCTGTCTGTCTGTATCTGTCTGTCGTTGTCTGTCTGTCTGCTGTCTGTTCTGTGGTGCTGTCTGTCATTGTCTGTCTGTCTGTCTGTCTGTGTCTGTCTGTCTGTCTGTCTGTCTGTCTGTCTGTCTGTCTGTCTGTCTGTCTGTCTGTCTGTCTGTCTGTCTGTCGTGTCTGTCGTGTCTGTCTGTCTGTCTGTCTGTCTGTCTGTCTGTCTGTCTGTCTGTCTGTCTGTCTGTCTAGTCTGTCTGTCTGTCTGTCTGTCTGTCTGTCTGGTGTCTGTCTGTCTGTGATGTCGTCGGTCACGTCTGTCTCTGTCGTCAGTCTGTCTGGCCTGTCTGTCTGTCTGTCTGGTCTGTCTGTATGTCTGTCTGTCTGTCTGTCTGTCTGCTGTGTGGCTGTCTGCGTCTGTCTGTCTGTCTGTCTGCTTGTGTGTGTGTGTCTGTTTTCCTGTCTGCTCTCTCTCTCTCGTCCTCCTCTCTTCTCGTCTCTCTCTTCTGTCTCACTCCTGCCACTGCACCCCCACCCCCAGCCCAAAGTCTCGTCTCTCCGCTTCTCACCCACCACACGACCCACCTCAATCCCTCTCTCTCTCTCTCTCTCTCTCTCTCTCTCCTCTCTCTCCCTCCTCTTACTCTCCTATCTCTCTCTCTCTCTCTCACACAGCGTTTTGCGCTCGCGCCGGTAGGACGTCTTTCCCTCGCTCCGGCCAGTTTACAGTATAGTGTAATTATAGTTAGCATCATGCCAGTCGCTGGACTTCCAGCTGCCCTGGAGGCACTGCTGACATCCCTGCTAGCAACGGAGGAACCCTCTAGTTGGAAAGTAGGCGGTGAGCCTGGAAGCGTTGTTGTTGTGTTGAGGTTCAGGCAGCACGACGGACAGCCATTACTCACGAGTGAACGGCGCGGATTTTGGAGAAGGAAACCACCAGCACAGAGACGTAGGGACCAACGCCGAGCAGAAAAACATCGTCAGAAGGGTGAGCAGAGCCATGCTAATGCCTTTTCGATTCAAAATCAATCTGAATTCAATGTCGTAAAAATTGTTGCCGACCCTGTACCTGCACGAAATCCTCGCTCCCATGTGCCGGCGGAATGCGTCACCGTGTCATCCGTGACCTCTGACCCCTCGAACTCTGTCAACCACCATGAGGAAAAAGCTGCCTCAGTTCCGAACAAGGAACCACTTGCCACAGAAATGCCAACACTTCAAAATGACTCTCACGGTGCTACAAAACCACCTCGTAGCAACGAAGCAACAGTGGAAGACTTTCAAAACGTGATGAGCAAGGTTTCTGAGGGCATTTCTTGTGCCTTGCAGGAGCAAATGAGTGCACTGAGAAGTGGAGTTGCCGAGGCTTGTGCTGTGTCAGATCTAACTCCGCCTCTACCGTCGACCTCTGCCGTTCGTCCGAGGGATCGTGAAACGTCCCACTACAAGACCTGCCTTTCGTCCCCGACAGGAGCTCCAAGGCTGACCCAATCTACGCTTCGTCTTCGATCAGCTGTTCGCCAGCGTGACAGGGATGCTGCCAGCGAAAGAATCCAGAAACGAGCTGGACGCCGCCGACGCGACAACAGCCCACACGGGCTGCATGGAGAACGTGAACTTTCTCATTGAGACTATTCACCCGTGCGCGCTTCCTAAACTGGTTGCCAGTTTTTGATGTACTTCTTGTACATAATTGTGCTCTGTTCGCGTTTTTCTCGCCAATGTAATAGGCCGGTGGCCTACACATTAAACTTGTTCAGTTCAGTTCTCTCCCTCTCTCTCTCTCTCTCTCTCTCTCTCTCTCTCTCTCTCTCTCCCTCCCTCTCTTTCTCTCCCTCCCCCCCCCCCCTCTCTCTCTCTCTCTCTCTCTCTCTCACCTGTCCGAAGGGGCCGGACCTGACTGCATCCATGGTGCCAGGTTCCAGGTCTACGAGGATGGCCCTGGGCACGTACTTGCCCCCCGTGGCCTCATTGAAGTAGACGTTGATGCGCTCCAACTGCAAATCGCAGTCCCCGTGGTAGGTACCGGTGGGGTCGATGCCGTGCTCGTCTGAGATGACCTCCCAGAACTTGGCACCGATCTGGTTGCCACACTGGCCCGCCTGGAAGTGGACGATTTCTCGCATGGTAGTGGGTGCTGTCTGGGGCTAGGGCGACACCTGGTGGGGATGGCGGCGGAGGCAGTGAGGGTGGCAGCAGGAGACTCTAACGTCCGTGTGGCGTGGAGATGAGTTTTGCAGTCTGCTGTGTTTGGCTACTGTGAAACCGTTGGATACGTGACGTCATCGACGCTCGTTAACATCTCATGACGTCAGCAGAGAGAAGCAATTTTTCTCTCCATTTCAACTGTCGCTCTGTGTGGTTTCGCACTTCCCCATATCGCTGTCGGCATTAAAACCCAGATAACGCGGCTCGATATTTTTACTGTTACTTGCATCACGTTCATAAAAGCAATGTGAGGTGTGTTTTTTTATAGCTGATGAGTTTTCTGTCCGAAGGAGAGGAAGTCACTGAGAGAGGTCTTTTGAGAGTTGCCGTTTTACACAGCCCCTGACAAGAGTGTTCTGTCTCATACAGGAATGTCGTTGAAGGGAATGAAGAGACGTTGCCTGTCTCGTACTGAAGGTGCAGATGGACTCAATCTGATGACACTACAGCGACTGAGGAGCGTAGTTTCGCCCTCTGTATATGCAGGAACAATAAGATGAAGACAGTTCCATCTGGTGCTTTTAGTAGTAGTTTTTTTCTCTCCATATGCCAGCATTGCTGACGAAATAAATCAGCGTTTCCTTTTACGACTGGAAAGTGCGAAAGGACTCAATCAGATGACCACGTGACCTCTGAACTGTGGATCGCCCTCAGTCGTAGTGCTGCTGGCCCAGGAATGGGGAGGACAGACCTATGGAGACACAGAGACAGATGGGGGGAAGACAGACCTATGGAGACACAGAGACAGATGGGGGGAAGACAGACCTATGGAGACACAGAGACAGATGGGGGGAAGACAGACCTATGGAGACACAGAGACAGATGGGGGGAAGACAGACCTATGGAGACACAGGGACAGATGGGGGGAAGACAGAGCTATGGAGACAGGGACAGATGGGGGGAAGACAGACCTATGGAGACACAGAGACAGATGGGGGGAAGACAGACCTATGGAGACACAGGGACAGATGGGGGGAAGACAGAGCTATGGACACAGGGACAGATGGGGGGGGAAGACAGACCTATGGAGACACAGAGACAGATGGGGGGAAGACAGACCTGGGGGAAGACAGACCTATGGAGACACAGAGACAGATGGGGGGAAGACAGAGCTATGGAGACACAGGGACAGATGGGGGGAAGACAGACCAATGGAGACACAGAGACAGATGGGGGGAAGACAGACATATGGAGACACAGAGACAGATGGGGGAAGACACAGCTATGGAGACACAGAGACAAATGGGGGGAAGACAGATCTATGGAGACACAGAGACAGATGGGGGGAAGACAGATCTATGGAGACACAGAGACAGATGGGGGGAAGACAGACCTATGGAGACACAGAGACAGATGGGGGGAAGACAGATCTATGGAGACACAGAGACAGATGGGGGGAAGACAGACCTATGGAGACACAGAGACAGATGGGGGGAAGACAGAGCTATGGAGACACAGAGACAGATGGGGGGAAGACAGACCTATGGAGACACAGAGACAGATGGGGGGAAGACAGACCTATGGAGACACAGAGACAGATGGGGGGAAGACAGAGCTATGGAGACACAGAGACAGATGGGGGGAAGACAGACCTATGGAGACACAGAGACAGATGGGGGGAATACAGAGCTATGGAGACACAGAGACAGATGGGGGGAAGACAGACCTATGGAGACACAGAGACAGATGGGGGAAAGACAGACCTATGGAGACACAGGGACAGATGGGGGGAAGACAGAGCTATGGAGACACAGAGACAGATGGGGGAAGACAGAGCTATGGAGACACAGAGACAGATGGGGGGAAGACAGACCTATGGAGACACAGAGACAGATGGGGGAAGACAGACCTATGGAGACACAGAGACAGATGGGGGGAAGACAGACCTATGGAGACACAGAGACAGATGGGGGGAAGACAGAGCTATGGAGACACAGAGACAGATGGGGGGAAGACAGACCTATGGAGACACAGAGACAGATGGGGGAAGACAGACCTATGGAGACACAGAGACAGATGGGGGGAAGACAGACCTATGGAGACACAGGGACAGATGGGGGAAGACAGAGCTATGGAGACACAGAGACAGATGGGGGGAAGACAGACCTATGGAGACACAGAGACAGATGGGGGGAAGACAGACCTATGGAGACACAGAGACAGATGGGGGGAAGACAGACCTATGGAGACACAGAGACAGATGGGGGGAAGACAGACCTATGGAGACACAGGGACAGATGGGGGGAAGACAGAGCTATGGAGACAGGGACAGATGGGGGGAAGACAGACCTATGGAGACACAGAGACAGATGGGGGGAAGACAGACCTATGGAGACACAGAGACAGATGGGGGGAAGACAGAGCTATGGACACAGGGACAGATGGGGGGAAGACAGACCTATGGAGACACCGAGACAGATGGGGGGAAGACAGACCTATGGAGACACAGAGACAGATGGGGGGGAGACAGACCTATGGAGACACAGAGACAGATGGGGGGAAGACAGACCTATGGAGACACAGAGACAGATGGGGGGAAGACAGACCTATGGAGACACAGGGACAGATGGGGGGAAGACACAGCTATGGAGACACAGAGACAGATGGGGGGAAGACAGACCAATGGAGACACAGAGACAGATGGGGGGAAGACAGACATATGGAGACACAGAGACAGATGGGGGAAGACACAGCTATGGAGACACAGAGACAGATGGGGGGAAGACAGATCTATGGAGACACAGAGACAGATGGGGGAAGACAGATCTATGGAGACACAGAGACAGATGGGGGGAAGACAGACCTATGGAGACAGACAGATGGGGGGAAGACAGATCTATGGAGACACAGAGACAGATGGGGGGAAGACAGACCTATGGAGACACAGAGACAGATGGGGGGAAGACAGAGCTATGGAGACACAGGGACAGATGGGGGGAAGACAGACCTATGGAGACACAGAGACAGATGGGGGGAAGACAGACCTATGGAGACACAGAGACAGATAGGGGGAAGACAGACTTATGGAGACACAGGGACAGATGGGGGGAAGACAGATCTATGGAGACACAGAGACAGATGGGGGGAATACAGAGCTATGGAGACACAGAGACAGATGGGGGGAAGACAGACCTATGGAGACACAGAGACAGATGGGGGGAGGACAGACCTATGGAGACACAGAGACAGATGGGGGGAATACAGAGCTATGGAGACACAGAGACAGATGGGGGAAAGACAGACCTATGGAGACACAGGGACAGATGGGGGGAAGACAGAGCTATGGAGACACAGAGACAGATGGGGGAAGACAGAGCTATGGAGACACAGAGACAGATGGGGGGAAGACAGACCTATGGAGACACAGAGACAGATGGGGGAAAGACAGACCTATGGAGACACAGGGACAGATGGGGGGAAGACAGACCTATGGAGACACAGAGACAGATGGGGGGAAGACAGAGCTATGGAGACACAGATACAGATGGGGGGAAGACAGACCTATGGAGACACAGAGACAGATGGGGGGAAGACAGACCTATGGAGACACAGAGACAGATGGGGGAAGACAGACCTATGGAGACACAGGGACAGATGGGGGGAAGACAGAGCTATGGAGACACAGAGACAGATGGGGGGAAGACAGACCTATGGAGACACAGAGACAGATGGGGGGAAGACAGATCTATGGAGACACAGAGACAGATGGGGGAAGACAGACCTATGGAGACACAGAGACAGATGGGGGGAAGACAGAGCTATGGAGACACAGAGACAGATGGGGGGAAGACAGACCTATGGAGACACAGAGACAGATGGGGGGAAGACAGACCTATGGAGACAGACAGATGGGGGGAAGACAGACCTATGGAGACACAGGGACAGATGGGGGGAAGACAGACCTATGGAGACACAGAGACAGATGGAGGGAAGACAGACCTATGGAGACACAGAGACAGATGGGAGGAAGACAGACATATGGAGACACAGAGACAGATGGGGGGAAGACAGACCTATGGAGACACAGAGACAGATGGGGGGAAGACAGACCTATGGAGACACAGAGACAGATGGGGGGAAGACAGAACTATGGAGACACAGAGACAGATGGGGGGAAGACAGATCTATGGAGACACAGAGACAGATGGGGGGAAGACAGAGCTATGGAGACACAGAGACAGATGGGGGGAAGACAGACTATGGAGACACAGAGACAGATGGGGGGAAGACAGAACTATGGAGACACAGAGACAGATGGGGGGAAGACAGATCTATGGAGACACAGAGACAGATGGGGGGAAGACAGACCTATGGAGACAGAGACAGATGGGGGGAAGACAGAGCTATGGAGACACAGGGACAGATGGGGGGAAGACAGACCTATGGAGACAGACAGATGGGGGGAAGACAGACCAATGAAGACACAGAGACAGATTGGGGGGGGGGGGGGGCGGTGGAGATAGG
>JAWQFJ010028273.1:40000-78985 GCA_034096865.1 Theodoxus fluviatilis | reverse complement strand
CTCTCTCTCTCTCTCTCTCTCTCTCTCTCTCTCTCTCTCCCCCTCTCCCCTCCCCCTCCCTCTCTCTCTCTCTCTCTCTCTCTCTCTCACCCCCTCTCTCCCCTCCCCCCCCCCCCTCTCTCTCTCTCTCTCATTGGCTCTCTCTGCCTTGGCTGGCGCTCGCGTGGTGGGCTGTGACGTCAAAGGACATATGCTAATGAGAGCTCCATGACGTGGTAGGCTAAGATTAGCACAGGTGTTCCCCCCCCCACTCCACACCCGTGGTTAACAACCCAAGGAAAGCTGTCTGCTTTTGAACTTCCCCCCGTGCCTTTTATCATCTGAATTACATTAGGAAGTGCATTCCTGTAGTCAACCCTGGAGAATGATGAAATAATTTTATGTTGTTCTCTCAGTCCCATGCTGCTTAGAACTTAGAAAACGTTTTGCTATTTTGTGTTCTGTGAAGGCAATGGTTCTGATGTTGTTTGACGATCACTCCTCTCTTGTACGATTTTGCACAATGTATTCCAGTATATTGGGAAATTATATTGAGAATATTTGGAATTTCACAGACTCCGGGATGGACTTGAGTGTCTGCATGGTTGGGGTTGCGGTGAATTTGCACATGTAACAACAGTGCAAGAGGTTTGTGCGCTTTTCCCATGTTGTATAAACTACTTTTCATGTTTTATTGTACTTACTATGATTTTATGCATAATGGTTGTCAAAGCTGTGTATTCATGTACCCCTCCCCTTGTGACTGGTCAATGGAAACTTATATTTGAACCAGAAGTAGCGTTAGTATGTTGGCATGAGATTCTAGAGTTAGGGACCAGAGATTTTGTAGAAGGCAATGTTTCCATGTAGTTGGGATAGTTCTACACTATTACTATATTGAACTTAAGTTCTGGCAGTCTTTTGCTATGTTCAAGTGACCATCACTACTAGCAATTTGATTATGGTATGTCAGGATGCCTTGGTGGAGCAATGTATGGTAGGTACATGTGCTTGGTCGCCTTACACTGGATCAGGTGATTCGGTAACTCAGATAATGTTCCTGGGAAATAGTCATGAGAGGATTACTCATGGACTATGGAGTGCTTAATTGGTAGATGGTATTCCCCATGGATACTCTATCATTTGGGCTGAGTCGTCAGGAGTTGTCTAGTTACACTGCTATTCTATAGGCAAATGAGTGACCCATTCACTGTTGTCATTTGGAATGTTAGCATCACCACCTCGTGTTCAGTTCCAACAACAAATATTACCAGCTCACTGTAGGCTTTCCCTCTTGTATATAATAACACAGCTTAAACTGTTGAATTATCTGTAAATGCCGCGACTATTACATTACGGAGAAGAGCATTTATACTTGATTTTCTAGTCTAGAGATTGGAAGTGTAATCACTATAATCCACATACTCCCTTTTCTTTGCATTTCTACTAAGTTTGTGGCTGTGTGATTGTCCTGAATAATTGTTCGACCTTCTGATATTTCCATGCCCTGCCACCACCATATAGGCCACTTTAGTAATGCCATGTATTGATTGTGTGAATTGAATTGACTTTGTTCTTTTGTCTTTTATCAGTCTGCCATCGTGCTTTTTGTTTTAATCCAGCTAGTAACAATAAATCTTTAAGAAATTGCGAACGCTGTTCCCTATCATTTAAGAACCTTCACCCTTCCTTTCCTTCTCCCCGCCCTTCATCTACTCTTCCCCGATCATCATCACCAATTAACCCCCCCCCCCCCCAACATCCACTACCCCATTACAAATAATACAGCAAGTCTCGAAAATTGCTACGGTGTTTGAAAGAAATTGCGTACATCCGGATCGCTTTTCTCGCTATTTCGCCGCGAAATTCGAGGCTTTGATTGCATTGGCACTTCCCCTTTGGCCTGCAGCGTTACCTCCCTTGGAGAGTTCTCCCCACCATGGCTCCAGTGATGTCCATTGAAAAAAAAAGAAAGAGCCAAGAGGCTTGCTTGGTATGTGATGAAACTCATCGCAGCCTTCACGACATGTGTTTAAATACTTAAAATGCCGCAAAAATGTTCATCTATTGGCTGACACACCAATGTTTTGTTATTTTAGTTCCTCAGGCCCCTTCAAAACAGACAGTTTGCATTCATTTCAAACAGTCGCTTGGTATGTAAAATATAGGCAACTACAGCTGTGCATTTAGGGACAAACTCTTTCATACCGTGTTATTTCTTGAGAACTTGTCTGCAGCAGTGCATCTAGGTACTGATTCGTTAACGCTTTGATTAGAACGGAAAGTCTCGTGGGAAGCTCAAAGTGTGACAGAAAATAAAAATGTCGCAAAACCCGTTTTTACCGTCGTTGAATCGTCTTTTGCAATGGCAGCTCAGTGACGTAGAGTGGCCAGTCATCTCGCGACACGGGAGCGATGTCAATAATAATTGTCATACGTGAAAATGATGAAAATAACGACGACGACAATGCATCTGCCGATGATAAGGGACGGCAGAAGCAGGAATAGCAGCAGGGGCGAGAGAGGCAGAAGCTGGTGGATCTGGAGCAGAAGCTATAGGAGCAGAACAAAAAGGAGCAGAACGGAGGAGGAGTAGGAGAAGGCGGAGAGAGAGAGAGAGAGAGAGAGAGAGAGAGAGAGAGAGAGAGAGAGAAAGAGAGAGAGAGAGAGAGAGAGAGAGAGAGAGAGAGAGAGAGAGAGAGAGAGCCTCAGAAGACGATCAGGAAAACTGACGACAGCGTGCCACTAGATAGAATGCCAAAGTGAGTTATCGCTGTTTGAGGGTTGCAAGCTGAGCACTCTGCAAGACGCTTCATTCATGACACGCATAGAGAGGCTCCTAACGGAGTACGTGAGGACCAAGTCAACGTACTACCAGCACCTGCCAGCAACGCAGAAAGCATCAACTCAAGAACGAAATATGTCAAACGAAACTTTATAGGGAGGAGGGGAGCACTGCAGATATATGAGCGAAAAAATGTACAAAAGTGTAGCATTGCGTTTGCTATCTCCACGTTGCTCTGGACCGATGGATGCGGTGCGTGCTGCAACTAGGAGCTGGGCAGGAGCAAGCGACTCAAGTCCTCTGACTGTAGTCCCACAACAGGACGCAAGATGGCGGGCAGCAGGAGCTCTGCTAGGAGAACCTACTGCGACCGGAGAGAAAACCTGAAAGTTGTTGATGACGTCTTTCCTATCCTCTTCCAACCTCACTCCGCCAAAGCACTCGGCACTATTTCCTGAATCAATCGATTGGTTCGCCTATTCTTGCCCCCCTTTTTAATTGTCCATCACTTTCGAATTCCAGATCACATGCCATCGCTGCGTCACTCCACTTCCCACTTCCCGAGCCATCCCGTCTCTTCATCGCCTTCTCTCAGGCCTCTGATCCCAACTAGCATTGATCCTCTTCAGCCTTTGCATCTCCTTCTTGTGATTCTTTCTCTCTCCTGCAGCGTCCAATTGTTCTTTCGCCACATCAGTCCGAGACATTGTCTTCGTCCATTGTCTCCCTATCTGGGCATTTCTTCCCTTCCCTTGCTAGCCTCCCTTGAATACAGCCGTCCCTCCTTGTCTTTTTTCCTGTTCCCCTTGTTTTTGGTCTGCCACTTTTGTCTTCGTGCCACTTTTGTTCTCAGACCTGTCCCAAGCCGCATGGAGTGTTACCATTGTCACTGCGGGCTCTGGTCCTTTCCACCCTTACTGATCTGCAGCACTTGCCTGTTCTGTGCGGCCTGCCTCCTCGCCACCCACCAATGTGCCTTGAACCCACTTGCACTCCGTCACTCCACGACAGATCCCGTCTCAGGATGATGGAGATGGTTGTCCATGGGCTTTTTCTAGCTTCGGTATTCTTTCTATTCGGGATTGTTTTCTCTTTTGAATCAAGCCGTGTTCTTTCTAAACAATTTTCCTAGCAACATTTCCTGGACCTATGATAACGAAAAATCTTTCTCAGTTCGAGTTGGCCTTTCTGACTCTGTTTCCGCCTTTGAAAGAGAGCTAGATTCCCACAGGCATTGGCAAACTGAACATTGCTGTCCATTCAAATTTTCGTCGACTGACCTGAATCAGCTGATTCTAGCTCTGATTTCCTGAACTGTAGAGCTTTGGCCCTCTTTCCAATTCAGCAAAAACCTTAATTTCTTGTCGTTTTCTTCTGTGCATGAGTCATTGTTCATATTTGTTGTAATTTCCTGAGTGTTGGGCCATTGCACACTCACAGCCAGGGCATTGCTCTGTGCGGACCTTGGGTGTGAGGAAGGAGCCCTCAGTCGTCATCAAGCTCTGCCCTATTACGTTATACACGGCTATTTCCTTCTAATGTTCTGCTTCTTGTTCTTCCCCTTGAACGTTTTTGATCGAGTTCATCTCTTTGTACGTGCATTTCAGCTGCTGATGTGACGTGCACATGTGTAAGTACATGTATTCTTTGCTGATATGCAAAGACGGCTGCAAGAACATTTATTCATTCATTAATCATTTTTTTCATTCGTTCATTTATCCATCCATATATAGTGCTTGTAGTAAACCATGATGACTGTTTTCAGAGTTGCCTTACCAATTCTGTCGAAATGATCTACAGAAGTTCAAAACATTGCAGTAAAAATGTGGTACTATTGACGCATATTTCAAACGTGATGTGTAACGATGTGACCTCGGCATTGGCAGTCTAGTAAGGAACTACCCGTCTCTTCTCGCAGTGATGAGGGGCATATCCATCTTCTCAGACGATGTTCGATACAAATGAACGCAATGTGTGTGCAGATCATGCGTCCTAACAGATCCTGGCAGCCCACATCCCAGTGCTCTCCCCTTGTGCCCTCATGAGTTCAAAGCCAACCCGAAGCCTCTGCTGGGCTATTGATAGCCTCTTTTTGGAGGTGTAGATGGTCCAGCATGCTAAGGCGTTGGGCTTTGCAGCGAGGCGCTGTGCCGTGGTTCAATCCCAGGGGCGGGAGAGATGGGAAAAAAGTTATGTTGATCGAGGAAAATTGCTGCGACCCTGTCTTGTCACTTTGTCTGGTATGAATGTGTGCATGATTGTGCATGAATGCATAGGTGAACATCGATTGATGCACTTGTTGGTTAAACGTCTTTACGTGCCAACAAGAATGAAAGTTGTGATGTCTGTGGGATCTTCCCAGAAATCCATGGTGTTTAGTTTACGTCATAATAAAGATCCTGGCAGCCCACATCCCAGTGCTCTCCCCTTGTGCCCTCATGAGTTCAAAGCCAACCCGAAGCCTCTGCTGGGCTATTGATAGCCTCTTTTTGGAGGTGTAGATGGTCCAGCATGCTAAGGCGTTGGGCTTTGCAGCGAGGCGCTGTGCCGTGGTTCAATCCCAGGGGCGGGAGAGATGGGAAAAAAGTTATGCGTCCTAACAGATCTACATGAGCAGTTTGTAGAAATGACACGAGAATAATTGCTTTCGTCTCTCACCCACTGGTCGCTTTACCGTGCAGGAGTTGAAGAGCCTGGTGTGCATACGAGCTGTAGCATACACAGCCACGAACCTCTCCCTCTCTTCAGACAGTGCTGGAGCTCTGACAATCATTCTTCTCTTTACTGTTTTTGCCACAATTGTCTAGAGTTGCTCCCAGGCAAGGCACGTACTGCAGTATCATTATCCCTCCAGGTTTACTGGAGGTCCTACAGACTTTATCTGTCTGTGTGTGTGTGTGTGTGTGTGTGTGTGTGTGTGTGTGTGTGTGTGTGTGTGTGTGTGTGTGTGTGTGTGTGTGTGTGTGTCTGTCTGTCTGTCTGTCCCGTCTCCACGGCTTATATCTCAAAAACTACTGGACGGATTTCCTTGAGATTTTGCACACTAACTGGAAGTTAGGTCCGATTGAATGTATCAAATTTTCAGAATCGAGGCTTGAAGAGAAAGTGGTTTTTTAAGGTCGTATTCTCGAAATTACCGGTCGAAAAATGATTGAAATGACAATTGACGGAATAGCCAAATTTGACGTCATTAATAACGTTACGTCATTTGCAAGTACAATTTCGATCCTATATGCCAGAAGAATTTCGAAACACCTGGGGAGGTAGGCAATTTGATGCAATGGCGAAATTCCAACATGTGCGACGTCATCAATAACGTGACGTCATTTGCGAGGACAGTTTATAGGAGAATTAATTTAGATAGATAGATATGTCCTCAGGGCCCGTATTCACGACGGCGATTTATCTTTTTAACACTCGATTTATCTCCTATCCCCGATTTATCTTGACTTCGGTTTAAATTCTCCAACTCATGACGGCGATTTAGCCCTAAACTCGCGTCAAAGCAGAGTGTTAAACTATTCTCCCGAAGTCGGCAAGATAAATAGATAAACCGGGGTTATCGAGAGAGGCAAGATGGCAGCGATTGTGCTTAAGAAACGAATTCATGACAATCTGTTAAGGAAAAACCGAGTATTCCGAGACCGAAGGCACCCGTTAGAAGTATTTAATGATGAAGAGGTGTTCAGAAAGTTTCGATTCCATCGAAAGGAAATCTTGGCCATCACCGACGAGATCCATAAAGAAATCCGTCGAACCCAGAATTATTCAAAGGCACAGCAACCGAAAGAATGACGTCGTCAGGCACTTATGACGCTATCACGCATTTTGCACGTGTTAACTCTACACATTCTTTCATAGACAATCTACACTCACAAACACAAGTAATCATACACGTTCTTTGCTACATGAACACAGTTACAAACCACCTCCACATTCTTCCACGTTCGCAAGCACGTCTACTTCACATTCTTCCTCAACACCAGCCTCACGCCCGTCCTGCAAGTCCTTCTTGCGCTTAGATTTGATGTAAGCGGCGCATTTCAGGACCAACACACTAATTTCGGTTTCACTGAAGTTTTTTGCCCTTGCCTTTCTCTCTTTTTTCTTGCTAGCCATTTTTTTCTATCTACTCCACGTATTTAGATATAGATCAGTGTCTACGCAAAGAAAACACAACGTAACCACGGTAACCACACACGGTGTGTGCGTGAATCACTGAATGAGTACGAATGCACATGTCTGGGTTGAACATCTACAATACACTTCCTCCTCTGTGTGACTGTGTGAGTGTTAATTCAGCGTCTATGACATGCCAAAGGAAAGCAAAACATGTCATAATAGGAGCTTCCTGAACCTATCCATCATGTTTAAAATATATGGTTGATTGTTCCTGGGCCGATAGCTTAGAAATGGATTTACATGCTTTACAAACACTCCGTCATAGCAATTCTCTAATGGCTCAGCTGGTAGAGCGTTCGACTCTTGGTCATGCATGACCAGGTTTGATTCTGCGCTGAAACTTTTTTTTCTTCTCTTTTTTCGAGAGGTTGTGGTTTTTTGTGTTTTTATGTGTGTGTGTGTGTTTTCCCCCTCTTTTCTCGAGAGGTTGCGGGTTCGAACCCGATCTTTTTTTAAATGCCAAAACCTGGAGGTTCAGCGCCAGCGGTTTTTATCATTGGTCCACTGACATCAGAGTTTGCTTCAAAGTGATCTTGTCATGGTCAGCTCTGTTAGATCGTCCGACTGAAATGTCTGTATGTTTGTCCAACTCGGCAAGCGTGCTGGGTGGGTTGCTATGCCTTGTGCATGTCACACGTACTTGTCACACATCACCGTGGATCCTAGCTTCCTTATTCATTGTCTCGAGCGAATCTGTCAGTCGCCTTCGAATTCCTTATCTTTGGTTTGACCATCTTCCATAGGAAATCAAAACTAAAAAGTCGCAACCTTGCCGTGTATCCACTTTTGTATGTTCGATTTATTCTTAGATTACGCCACAGGATCCTCTTTCTCCGTGTCTGTGCGTCGCGTATTCGTTAAACCTATTTCGTCTACTGCGGTCTTGGTTTTAAATGAATGCGTTTTCCTTCCTGGGAGCCCTATCCCACATATTTCGTCACTGCATAGCTTTTGGGTACTAACGTAGAGGGCGACGAGACCGAGGGCGGCGAAGATGATGATGATAATGAACAACGACGCAGACAAGGATGATAATGATGGTAGTGGTGCTGTGCCGATGGTGGGGTGGTGATGACGATGTTCGTGGTGGTGGCGGCGGTGGTCACTGTCTCTAGAAACAACGAATAGTGCTCTACGTAGGTGGTCGGTTGAGGAGAGCGTCTTCTTTGGGCAACAAGCGTCTGCTTAGTTTATGTACACGACTAAGTAAACTAGCTTTGATGAAACTGATGTCTTTAGCTGTTGTCTCTTCTCTCACAACTCACTTCTTCACTCACTCCTACCGACACTAGCTAGGACCGTCTGCTTCCAGTCCCTCTTTTGGCACACAACTGCACAGCAGGGCGAGTCTTACAGAGGCATAGTGCCAGCGGCAATCTCGTTTTGCTGGGATTCTGTGGGGATGTCTTGTCTTCCACATAGCTGACTTAGCCGAGCCGACAAAGAGGCTTATGGGCTTATGCGGCAGTGTTACGGAGATCCACAAAAACGAAATAAAACAGGTCCCGCGTAAATTACCAATCTTTATATTCAACATAAAGATGTTCGTAACAGAGGTAGAAAAGAAAAGAAAAAGTTACATTTGTATATGGCTCAAACACGACATCCTAAATAACACAATCTTATAAAATTACATCCACTCTTCACATCATCAAATCCCAGTGGGTAAATGAAAAGCACAAGTAAAATTTCGGTCAGTCTTCTTACATAAAACCATAAAACACGTAGGTCAGCCTTCGACACAATACAAATTCTAGGCGACCCACCTTCTCTACTCTCTCTCTCTCTATCAGTCTCTCTCCGTCTCTCGGTCCTTCTGCTCGTCTGCCTGTACACTCCAAAATATATCAACACCTCATTAAAACAGTTCACCTTAATCTCCGCTCACCATTTTTCACCTGAGAGCGAACACCGCTCTGCAGCCAGGGGAATCCAACGTAGCGAGCCCCTACTCACCTCGCACGCAATAAAATATACATCGTGCGGATCGCCGGCCCTTAAAAAAATCCGTGCAGATCGCAAAATCTCAACACCAAAACCTCGCCCTCACACCCAATGGCAGGTCCGCCCGACAAACTGACAGTCGCGAAACTCGCCAGCCTCCAAGTGAGCATTCTGTAAACCCGAGTCACCAGACTCTGGCACAGTTCGCAATGAATGCGTAATAGGCTTGACCCTTCGCGTTACAGCCTTGCACCAAAAATAGTTCGTTCTGATACTATTTTTCTCTCCACTTTTTACAGAAATCATTCAGATGTCAAAACTTGTTTCCATTTCAACACAAACATTTTATTGTATCGAATAAACGCTTGTTTGTTGTCTCAACAAGAGTAAGTTAAGAGTATTGTGCGAAATAGTCTTAGCACTACTTTAACGGCGTATGTCAGGGAGCACATCGGCTATCCCACAAGCCTCTCGTGTGACCTCCGTTTGCATAAATTGGCCGAAAACCTTCCATCACGTGATGTCAACAGTGCTAGAGATACTTTTGCCGGTAGGCGAAATCTCTAGTTTACTAGAATGCCAAGTGAGGCACCTCCAAATTATCACCTCCTGTTACAGGCAGTGGAACAAAATATACTTGCCTCTGACTTATGTGTGATCGAGATTGTTGCCTTTTTCTGTTTTTAGCCCTGTGATGTGATGACCTTTTTTCTGTATTCTATAACATTTTCTAAATGAAGGTCATTTGTAAGTCATTCTTGAACATTTTGTTGTTTTTTCCCAATACTTTTTTCTGAAGCTGGATGATTAGCTGCATCTGCTCCCCTTTAGTCCCGATTTCGTCAAACCACCCTGGCACTGTAACCTGTAGCAAGGATGGCCACCAGCTTCCCTTTTCTTCATGTCTTCCCCATGTTACAGCCCAAAGGGGTTGCAACATTGTTGTCTATTTTGGAGACTAACTCTCTTTCTCTTTTGCTCACATTCCTTGCTTTCTCAACAAAAGACACGGAGGGGGATAGAATGTCAAATTTCTATTGAATTTGGATTACCAGAATCTTCATGCAAAACATGCAACATCAAAGGATAAATTACTTCTTCATGGATTAGCAAAATCTAAAATGACCAGCCAGTATCAATTCTTAATAAAGTCCCGATAATTGTTCATCTTCATTTACGATGAAAAGGAGAGAGTTCAATGTTCATGGTACACGTAGTTCTCAGTGTCAGAGAGAGTCAGTACTTGGAAAGTTCAGCAGTTCTCAGCATCAGAGTGAGTTCTGTTCTTTATCAACGTTCATCAGTTCGATTATAAAACACAGGGGGACAAAGGGAGAACAGGTTTCATTTCTACTCAACACTGTGACGTCTGTAGACTTGGGCAGGAGATCTTCGGGACCAAGAGGGAGGGACCACGGTGTTGTTCTTTCTGGTGGCCAGGAGGTTTTTCTCTCCCTCCACCGCTTCCATGGAAACACCGCCAACCGTCCAGGCAACGGACGGTAGTCGAGCATGTCTGTTTCCCACCAGGGATTGGGTCCGACTGACTAGCGGTCAGCCATGTTTAGAAAGCGCTCAGCCTCCTCGGACCTCGTCAACATTCCTTGGTGCACCAAGGGGGCATGAGACCAAGACCTCAGGAAACAGGGAATCTCTCGAGCGTTGTCCTTCCAACTTCAAAACTGGCTCGAATACAAAAATTCTCCCTCTCTATGACGTAATTAAGAAGTGACGTAGGACAGAGACGAACCTCAGTCCCGTCTTCCTCGTTATCTCTGAGTCCCAACGCTATTAATCAGTTTCACCACCTGCCACTCTCCGAGGTGGTCAGCTATCACTTATCACACACAACAGTGCATCGCATTTCAAAAAGTTTTCCTTTCGATTACCAATGCCTGGGCATCTTCAGCATTTAGCCTTATTTAACTGGGATTTGCTTCAAATGTGAGTCTTATCTCCTGAATCAAACCTTCTCGGCATTCGGAACAGCTCGCGTATAAAGTAATATCATCTAAAAGAGAGAGTCACTTGCGCACTTTTTGCTGTCGTCGCATAATACTGAGGGGGATTCTGCAATATCGCTTGTATTGCATTGGAGTAGTGCCATAAGCATATGTTTCAGTGGTTTTCAACCCCATTTAATCGCCCCATAAACGCTCTGACATTTCGATTTCTTTTCTCTGCCATCTGTTCAAGGTACAGGAAGATAAGCAGCGTTGTTAAGCTCATCTGCAATGCAGCCATTACTGCGCCTGCTGCCTAGGTGAAAGACCTAGGGGATAAGGCTTCCTGTCTATAATTGTTGACCTCAAATCGATTACTGGAGGAGCATAATGAATTCATGTATGACCGAATAACTGAACGAATAAATGAATGGATGAATAGATGCATGGATGACTGACTGACAGACTGAATGAATGAGGATTCATGGTCTAATATTTCTTACATGCTATGTAAGCCCATATGATAACAATAGTTAAGCTAGCTAGAGTAAGCGCGTCAAGTCATGCTTTCCCTCCTTATTTCGTCTTTTACGAACCGCTTAGGGAGACGCGGTGGGTCTATGTTTATCTCCAACCCACGGGTGTACAGCAGAGTTACAGGACCGCCACAACACAAAATTTACTTGTAAACTTTCAATTACCATCCGACTGCCTTCCTCGCAAGGAAGTAACTGTGGTGGCATTGGACAGTACTCCGTCATGCGGTAAGACTTTTCGCTTTCGCCAAGCCATCGAATGAGATTGTCGTAGTCTGAAGGAAAACTTTTCTACATATGGCAACATCTGAGGATGTTCAATAGCAGTCTTTATGACACAGTTCAGCATAAGCGAAAGTATGTCCCTTCCAGTGAACGCGTACATTCCTGAGAAGGGATAAACACACGTCTGCTGCAGTGACTCTTTTCTCGATTTCTGGAGTCGTAAGTCAGGGAGCCTACCGCGGTCTCCAGTCAACCCGCTTCTTGGTCCATTCTTTCCGACCACAACAGTCTGGTTTCAATTGATACGGCACTTTCCTCCTTGACTGCCACTAACGTTCTTCCATCCCTCAGCAGTCCTCTACTCTACCGCACATTCAGACCCCCGTACACCCAAGTCGCATCCCCTTGCCCTCTCCACTGGAGAGTCCTACCGTGGCTGTAACTTGGCGTCCTGGGCTGCAGGCACGGCGCCCTCGCGGCACTTGCCTCAGTTTCTCGTGTCTCCCGCCAAAATTACTCCATCCATCACGTGGCCGCCTGCAAGGCTCCTTGGCGGGAGACAGGCGGCCGCACTGGGGCGTCGTTTACACCGGCAGTTTGCACGGCCAGCAGCGCGCCAACGCTCACGCACCCCTCCCCATGCGTGTCTTATCGCATCGCATTGTCGCAAGACTGTGAGTGAATGTGGCGGGAAATGAACCCTTTCATGAATATTTTGCTATTTTTCCCTGAATAGACGCACGCACTCATCTCTCCTGTCCAATTCCTTCCCTAACCCCATCTCCAATCTCCTTTTGTTTCGCTTCTGTCCATGGATCTCTGCTTGTGAGTTGTTTTTACGCACTTTCGCATAACAGACATATAGGCGTCACGCCTGGTCTCTACCGACATTACACAGATCTACCGATGGAATAGAGAAATTGGCATGGAGGTAAACTGATAGATAAGCCTACTTATGATGGTAAAGGTGTTCCGTGGAAACGTGCCTCAGATTGAGCAAAACCAACAGCATGTCACAAAGCAAACTATAGAGAACTCCAATATCTGTCCCATAGAGAACAACACCACAATACATGTGCCACACTGGACACCGCCATAATACCTGTGTCACACTGGACACCGCCATAATACCTGTGTCACACTGGACACCGCCACAATACCTGTGTCACACTGGACACCACCACAATACCTGTGTCACACTGGTCACCGCCACAATACCTGTGTCACACTGGACACCGCCACAATACCTGTGTCACACTGGACACCGCCATAATACCTGTGTCACACTGGACACCGCCACAATACCTGTGTCACACTGGACACCGCCACAATACCTGTGTCACACTGAACACCGCCATAATACCTGTGTCACACTGGAACCACCACACCTGTCCCACACTGGACACCGCCACAATACCTGTGTCACACTGGACACCGCCATAATACCTGTCCCACACGGGACACCGCCACAATACCTGTGTCACACTGGACACCGCCATAATACCTGTCCCACACGGAATACCGCCACAATACCTGTGTCACACTGGACACCGCCATAATACCTGTCCCACACTGGACATCGCCACAATACCTGTCCCACACTGGACACCGCCACAATACCTGTCCCACACTGGACACCGCCACAATACATGTCCCACACTGGACACCGCCACAATACCTGTCCCACACTGGACACTGCCACAATACCTGTCCCACACTGGACACCACCACAATACCTGTCCCACAAGGGACACCGCCACAATACCTGTGTCACACTGGACACCACCACAATACCTGTCCCACACTGGACACCGACACAATACCTGTCCCACACTGGACACCGCCACAATACATGTCCCACACTGGACACTGCCACAATATCTGTCCCACACTGGACACCGCCACAATACCTGTCCCACACTGGACACCGCCACAATACCTGTCCCACACTGGACACTGCCACAATACCTGTCCCACACTGGACACCGCCACAATACCTGTCCCACACTGGACACTGCCACAATACCTGTCCCACACTGGGCACCGCCACAATACCCGTCACACACGGGACACCACCACAATACCCGTTACACATTGTACACCACCACAATATTTGTCCCACACTGGACACCGCCACAATACATGTCCCACACTGGACATGACCACAATACCTGTCCCACACAGTACACCTCCACAATACATGTCCCACACTGGACACCACCACAATACCTGTCTCACACTGAACACCACCACAATACATCTTACACAAGGGACACGACCACAATACCTGTCCCACACTGGACACCGCCACAATACCTGTCCCAAACTGGACACCTCCACAAAACTTGTCCCACAACGGACACCGCCACAATACCCGTTATACATGGGACACCACCACCAAACCTGTCCCACATTGGACACCGTCACAATACCTGTCCCACACTGGACACCGCCACAATACCTGTTCCACACTGGACACCGCCACAATACCTGTCCCACAGATGACACCGCCACAATACCTGTCCACCCGCCATAATACCTGTCCCACATTGGACACCGCAACAATACCTGTGCCACACTGGACACAGCCACAATACCTGTCGTACACTGGACTACACCACAATACATGTCACACAGAGGACACCAGCACAACACTTGTCCCACACTGGACACCACCACAGTGCCTGTTCCACATTGGACACCGCCACAATACCCGTCCCACACTGGACACCGCCACAATACCTGCCCCACACTGGACACCGCCACAATACCTGTCTCACAGATGACACCGCCACAATACCTGTCCCACACTGAACACCGCCATAATACCTGTCCCACATTCGACACCGCCACAATACCTGTCTCACACTGGACACCGCCACAATACCTGTCCCACAGAGGACACCGCCACAATACCTGTCCCACACTGGACACCGCCATAATACCTGTCCCACACTGGACACCGCCACAATACATGTCCAATACTGGACACCGCCACAATACCTGTCCCACACTGGACACTGCCACAAAACTTGTCCCACAACGGACACCGCCACAATACTCGTTATACATGGGACACCACCACAATACCTGTCCCACACGGTAATTGACTACAATACCTGTCCCACACTGGACACTGCCACAATACCCGTCACACACGGGACACCATCACAATACCCATTACACATTGTACACCACCACAATATTTGTCTCACACTGGACACCGCCACAATACATGTTACACACAGGACACGACCACAATACCTGTCCCACACAGTACACCTCCACAATACATGTCCCACACTGGACACCACCACAATACCTGTCCAACACTGAACACCACCACAATACATGTTACACACGGGACACGACCACAATACCTGTCCCACACAGTACACCTCCACAATACCTGTCCCACACTGGACACCTCCACAAAACTTGTCCCACAACGGACACCCCCACATACCCGTTATACATGGGACACCGCCACAAAACCTGTCCCACACTGGACACCGCTACAATACCTGTCCCACACTGGACACCGCCACAATACCTGTGCCACACTGGACACCACAACAATACCTGTCCCACACTGGACACAGCCCCAATACCTGTCGTACACTGGACAACACCATACTACCTGTTCCACACTGGACACCTCCACAAAACCTGTCTCACACTGGACACCGCCACAATACCTGTTCCACACTGGACACCTCCACAAAACCTGTCTCACACTGGACACCACCACAATACCTGTTCCACACTGGACACCTCCACAAAACCTGTCCCACACTGGACACCACCACAATACCTGTTACACACTGGACACCTCCACAAAACCTGTCCCACACGGGACACTACCACAATACCTGTCCCACACTAGAAACTGCCACAATACATGCCCCACACTGGACACCACCACAATACCCGTTACACAAGGGACACCACCACAATACATGTCCCACATGGTAAACAACCACAATTCCTGGCCCACACTGGACACCGCAACAATACCATTCTCACAGGGGACACCACCAAAATACTCGTTACACACTGGACACCACCACAATATCCGTTACACACTGGACACCGCCACACTACCTGTCCCACACGAAACACCACCACAACACCTGTTCCACACAGTACACCACCACAATACCTGTCCCCCATGGGACATGACCACAATATATGTATAACACTGGACATCACCACAATACCTTTCCCACACTGGACACCGCCACAATACCTGTCCCACACGGTACACCACCAAAATACCTGTCCCACACTGGGCACCACCACAATATCCGTTACACACTGGACACCTAAACATTATCTGTCCCACACTGGACATCACCAGAATACCTGACCCACGATGGACACCACCACAATACACGTTACACACTGGACACCTCCATAATATCTGTCCCACACGGTACACTGCCACAATACCTGTCCCACACTGGATGCCACCAGAATACCTGACCCACGATGGACACCACCACAATACACGTTACACACTGGACACCTCCACAATATCTGTCCCACACGGTACACCGCCACAATACCTGTCCCACACTGGACGCCACCAGAATACCTGACCCACGATGGACACCACCACAATACACGTTACATACTGGACACCTCCACAATATCTGTCCCACACGGTACACCACCACAATACCTGCCCCACACTGGACACCACCACAATACCTGTCTCACATTGGAGACCACCACAATACTGGTTCCACACTGGACACCACCACAATACCTGTACCACATTGGACACCACCACAATACTTGTTACACATGGGACACCACCACAATATCCGTTTTACATGGGACACCACCACAATACCTGTCCCACGAGGGACACAACCACAATACCTGTCCCACACGGTACACCAGCACAATACCTGTCCCACACGGGACACGACCACAATACATGTGCCACACTGAACAATGCCACAATAAATGTTCCACACTGGAATCCGCCACAATACCTGTCCCACACTGGACACCACCACAATACCTGTCTCACAGGGGACACCACGACAATACCCGATACACACTGGACACGACCACAATACCTGTCCCACACCGGACACCACCACAATACCTGCCCCACATGGGATACGACCACAATACCTGTACCTCACGGAACACCACCACAAATCCTGTCCCACACGGTACACCACCACAATACCCGTTACACACGGGACACCACCACAACAACTGTCAGACACGGTACACCACCAAAATACATGTCCCACACGGTACACCACCACAATACATGTCCCACACGGTACACCACCACAATACCTGTCCCACACGGTACACTACCACAATACCCGTTACACACGGGACACCACCACAACAACTGTTCCACACGGTACACCACCAGAATACATGTCCCACACGTTACACCACCACAATACATGTCCCACATGGGACACCAACGCAATACCCATTACACACTGGACACCGCCACAATACCTGTCCCACACAGTACACCACCACAAAACCTGTCCCACACGACACCACCACAATACCTGTCCCACACTGAACACCACCACAATACCTGTCCCACAGTGGACCCAGCCACAATACCCGTTACACACTTGACACCACCACAATACCTGTCCCACCGCCAAAATCCCTGTCCCACACGGGACACTGCCACAGTACCTGTCCCACACAGTACACCACCACAAAACCTGTCCCACACAACACCACCACAATACCTGTCCCACACTGAACACCACCACAGTACCTGTTCCACAGTGGACCCAGCCACAATACCCGTTACACACTGGACACCACCACAATACCTGTCCCACCGCCAAAATACCTGTCCCACACGGGACTCCACCACAATACCCGTTACACAAGGGACACCACCACAATACCTGTCCCACCGCCAAAATATCTGTCCCACACGGGACACCGCCACAATACCTGTCCCACACTGGACATCACCATAATATCCGTCACACACGGGACACCACCATAATACCTGTCCTACACGGGACACTGCCACAATACCTGTCCCACACTGGACATCACCATAATATATGTCACACACGGGACACCGCCATAATACCTGTCCCACACCGGACACTGCCACAATACCTGTCCCACACTGGACACCGCCATGATACCTGTCCCACGCTGGACACCGCCATAATACCTGTCCCACACTGGACACTGCTGTGACGTTACTCCTCTTCTTGTGTTTATGAACAAACACGGGCTCGGGCGCAGTGCGCGCTGTCTAGGGGTTCTTTCGTTATGAGGAGGAACGCAACAATAAATTTAAAAAAAAATTAAATCTGTCATGCACATGCCATGCAATAAAACAGGAGGACCCAGGATTGCCAATTAAAGAAAATGATTTAATATTCAAGAAAAACCATGACTAAGAAATCGCCCCTTTGTGGCTTTCAAGCATCTGATAATTGTTCAATGTTTCTAGGGATAAAGGCGTTCAACAGTTCAGTTCTTTAGATTCAGAGACAGTTCAAAATACGTATTCACTGTACCTTAGTAATTCCAGCGATGAAGTTCATAACTAAGCTTGAGGACTCACAGCCCATCTAATCACACGTTCTCGACCGAGAACAAAGGCCATTAATTTTTCTCCCTTGCACTCTTTGGCAAAAGGGCATACACAAACACTATTCAGACGAAACTCTTGAGAGCCTCTCACGGCTGGTTGTTGACAGCCGCGGTTACAGGCCGGTGAGGGAGGGAGAGCGATGTGGAGTTGAGCAGACGAATTTTTGGAGATGGAGCGTGTGCTATGGTCAGCGACACGCTACAACATGGTCCAGCAGAAGGGAGAGCGGGGCAGCGGGTGAGGCAGTTGCATAGGCTGGGGTGGTGGGTGGGCGCGTGAATTAAACTCGCCCTTGTTTTATGTGCCTCTCTCTCTATCTCTCTCCAAGACACGGAGTCGCTCGCTTGTTTTCAGGCGTCGTTGCCTCAGCAGACTTTCAGCAGACTTTCAGCAGACTGACTTTTTGGACACCAACATTTAGTTTTAAGAAAAAGCTGAAAACATCACCGCGCATGCGTACCATGGGCACGTCACGTGCAGAGGTTGGGCCAAAGAGGAAAAGGAACACCCAGGATACAGAGTCAAAGACCGGTCAAGCCAATTAGTTACGTCTTATCTTGTCTGGGGGAGTTATGGGTCTGGAAAACGATAGCCTCTGATCCTTGGAACGTGGAAAACCCGAGAGACGTCACATAAACTGTCTGATCCACTTGCTCACCCGTCTATCTCTCCTTTTGGACTAAGAAACCCAAGGGACGTCACTTACACCTTTCTGGTTCACGGAGGGCAGACCTCCAAGCTACAAGACTTCAGTCTTAAAACATTCAATGAAATTATTTTAATGATAAAAGGGGGAAAGAGGGATCCGTCACACTGCCATAATACCTGTCCCACACTGGACACAGCCATAATACCTGTCCCACACTGGACACCGCCATAATACCTGTCCCACACTGGACACCGCCATAATACCTGTCCCACACGGGACACCGCCATAATACCTGTCCCACACTGGACACCGCCATAATACCTGTCCCACAGTGGACACCGCCATAATACCTGTCCCACACTGGACACCGCCATAATACCTGTCCCACACTGTACACCGCCAAAATACCTGTCCCACAGTGGACACCGCCATAATACCTGTCCCACACTGGACACCGCCATAATACCTGTCCAACACAGGACATCACCAGAATATCTGTCCCACACTGGACACCAACATAATACCTGTCCCACACAGCCACCATCATTACTATTGTAATACACAACACACAGCCAAAATACCTGCCAGGCACTAGACACCGCCACAATTACTGTTACATACATGACACCACCATAAACATAATGCATGTCATGTATTTGACACATTCACAATGGGTCACACACAGGAATCCTCCACATTTTCTGTCAAACAATGGAAACCTCCACTATTACTAGCCCACACTGAACACCTCCACAATTACTGTCATACCTAGGACATCTCTACAATTACTGTCATACATAGGACATCTCCACAATTACTGTCATACATAGGACATCTCCACAATTACTGTAACACACTGGACACCTTCTGTATTACTGTCACACACTGGACCACTCAACAATCACTGTCATACACTGGACACCTCCACAATTACTGTCATAAACAGGACACCTCCACAATTACTGCCACACACTGGACCACTCCACAATCACTGTCACACACTGGACATCTCCACATTTACAGTCAAACACTGGACACTTCCACAACTAATGTAACACAAAGGACACTTCCACAATTACTGTCACACACTGGACCACTCCACAATCACTGTCACACACTGGACACCTCCACATTTACATTCACACAAAGGACACCTCCACAAAGTCTGTCATACAAAGGACACCTCCACATTTAGAGTCACACAAACTACATCTCCACAATTACAGTCACACACTAGACACCTCCACAATTACTGTCATACACAGGACACCTCCACAATTACTGTCACACACTAGACACCTCCACAATTACTGTCATACACAGGACACCTCCAGAATTACTGTTATACACAGGACACCTCCACATTTAGAGTCACACACTGGAAACCTCCACAATTACTGTCTCACATTGGACACCTTCACATTTAGAGTCACACACTGGACACCTCCACAATTATTGTCATACACAGGACACCTTCACAATTACTGTCACACACAGGAAACCTCCAAAAATACTGTCATACAATGGATCCCTCCACAATTACTGTCACACACTGGACACCTCCACATTTATAGTCACACACTGGACATCTCCACCATTACTGTCATACACTGGACACCTCCACAATTACTGTCACACACTGGACACCTCCACAATTACTGTCACACACAGGACACCTCCACAATTACTGTCATACACTGGACACCTCCACAATTACTGTCACACACTGGACACCTCCACAATTACTGTCATACACTGGACACCTCCACAATTACTGTCACACACAGGACACCTCCACAAATACTGTCATACACAGGACACCTCCACAATTACTGTCACACACTGGATACCTCCACAATTACTGTTATACACTGGATACCTCCACAATTACTGTTATACACTGGACACTTCCACATTTAGAGTCACACACTGGACACTTCCACAATTACTGTCACACACTGGACACCTCCACATTTAGAGTCACACACTGGACACCTCCACAATTACTGTCACACACTGGACACCTCCACATTTAGAGTCACACACTGGACACCTCCACAATTACTGTCACACACTGGACACCTCCACAATTACTGTCACACACTGGACACCTCCACAATTACTGTCACACACTGAACACCTCCACATTTAAAGTCTCACACGGGACACCTCCACAATTACAGTCACACACTGAACACCTCCACAATTAAAGTCACAACGTGGACACCTCCACAATTACTGTCACACACTGGACACCTCCACAATTACTGTCACACACTGAACACCTCCACATTTAAAGTCACACACTGGACACCTCCACAATTACTGTCACACACAGGACACCTCCACATTTAGAGTCACACACTGGACACCTCCACAATTACTGTCACACACTGGACACCTCCACAATTACTGTCACACACTGGACACCTCCACAATTACTGTCACACACTGGACACCTCCACTATTACTGTCACACACTGAACACCTCCACATTTACTGTCATACACTGGACACTTCCAATATTACTGTCATACACTGGACACTTCCACTATTACTGTCACACACTGGACACATCCACTATTACTGTCACACACTGGACACTTCCACTATTACTGTTACACACTGGACACCTCCACATTGAGTCACACACTGGACACCTCCACAATTACTGTCACACACTAGACACCTCTTCAGTTACTGTCACACACAGGACACCTCCACAATTACTGTCACACACTGGACACCTCCACAATTACTGTCACACACTGGACACCTCCACATTTACTGTCACACACAGGACACCTCCACAATTACTGTCACACACTGGACACCTCCACAATTACTGTCACACACAGGACACCTCCACAATTACTGTCACACACTGGACACCTCCACATTTACTGTCACACACTGGACACCTCCACAATTACTGTCACACACTGGACACCTCCACATTTACAGTCACACACTGGACACTTCCACATTTACTGTCACACACTGGACACCTCCACATTTACTGTCACTTACAAAGGACACCTCCACATTTACTGTCACACACTGGACACCTCCACATTTACCGTTACACACTGGACACCTCCACATTTACCGTCATACACAGGACACCTCCACAATTACTGTCACACACTGGACACTTCCACATTTAAAGTCACACACTGGACACCTCCACAATTACTGTCACTCACTGGACACCTCCACATTTACTGTCACTCACAGGACAACTCCACAATTACTGTCACTCACATAACACCTCCACAATTACTGTCACACACTGGACACCTCCACAATTACTGTCACACACTGGACACCTCCACTATTACTGTCATACACTGGACACCTCCACAATTACTGTCACACACTGGACACCTCCACAATTACTGTCACACACAGGACACCTCCACAATTACTGTCACACACTGGACACCTTCACATTTAAAGTCACACTCTGCACACCTCCACAATTACTGTCACTCACTGGACACCTCCACATTTACTGTCACTCACAGGACAACTCCACAATTACTGTCACTCACATAACACCTCCACAATTACTGTCACACACTGGACACCTCCACAATTACTGTTACACACTGGACACCTCCACTATTACTGTCACACACTGGAGACCTCCACAATTACTGTCACATACAGAACACCTCCACAATTACTGTCACACACTGGACACCTTCACATTTAAAGTCACACTCTGCACACCTCCACAATTACTGTCACACACTGGACACCTCCAAATTTACTGTCACACACAGGACATCTCCACAATTACTTTCACACACTGGAGACCTCCACAATTACTGTCACATACAGAACACCTCCACAATTACTGTCACACACTGGAGACCTCCACAATTACTGTCATACACTGGACACCTCCACAATTACTGTCACATACAGAACACCTCCACAATTACTGTCACACACTGGACACCTTCACATTTAAAGTCACACTCTGCACACCTCCACAATTACTGTCACACACTGGACACCTCCAAATTTACTGTCACACACAGGACATCTCCACAATTACTTTCACACACTGGAGACCTCCACAATTACTGTCACATACAGAACACCTCCACAATTACTGTCACACACTGGACACCTTCACATTTAAAGTCACACTCTGCACACCTCCACAATTACTGTCACTCACTGGACACCTCCACATTTACTGTCACTCACAGGACAACTCCACAATTACTGTCACTCACATAACACCTCCACAATTACTGTCACACACTGGACACCTCCACAATTACTGTTACACACTGGACACCTCCACTATTACTGTCACACACTGGAGACCTCCACAATTACTGTCACATACAGAACACCTCCACAATTACTGTCACACACTGGACACCTTCACATTTAAAGTCACACTCTGCACACCTCCACAATTACTGTCACACACTGGACACCTCCAAATTTACTGTCACACACAGGACATCTCCACAATTACTTTCACACACTGGAGACCTCCACAATTACTGTCACATACAGAACACCTCCACAATTACTGTCACACACTGGAGACCTCCACAATTACTGTCATACACTGGACACCTCCACAATTACTGTCACATACAGAACACCTCCACAATTACTGTCACACACTGGACACCTTCACATTTAAAGTCACACTCTGCACACCTCCACAATTACTGTCACACACTGGACACCTCCAAATTTACTGTCACACACAGGACATCTCCACAATTACTTTCACACACTGGAGACCTCCACAATTACTGTCACACACAGGACACCTCCACAATTACTGTCACACACTGGACACTTCCACATTTACAGTCACACACTGGACACCTCCACAATTACTGTCACACACTGGACACTTCCACATTTACAGTCACACACTGGACACCTCCACAATTACTGTCATACACTGGACACCTCCACAATTACTGTCACACACTGGACACTTCCACATTTACAGTCACACACTGGACACCTCCACAATTACTGTCACACACTGGACACCTCCACATTTAGAGTCACACACTGGACACCTCCACAATTCCTGAAAACACTGGACACTTCCACATTTACAGTCACACACTGGACACCTCCACAATTACTGTCACACACTGGACACCTCCACATTTAGAGTCACACACTGGACACACTGGACACTGGACACCTCCACAGTTACTGTCACACACTGGACACCTCCACATTTAGAGTCACACACTGGACACCTCCACAATTACTGTCATACACTGGACACCTCCACAATTACTGTCATACACTGGACACCTCCACAATTACTGTCACACACTGGACACCTCCACAATTACTGTCACACACTGGACACCTCCACATTTACTGTCACACACTGGACACCTCCACATTTACTGTCACACACTGGACACCTCCACAATTACTGTCATACACTGGACACCTCCACATTTAGAGTCACACACTGGACACCTCCACAATTACTGTTACACACTGGACACCTCCACTATTACTGTCATACACAGGACACCTCCACAATTACTGTCATACACAGGACACCTCCACAATTACTGTCACACACTGGACACCTCCACAATTACTGTTACACACTGGACACCTACACTATTACTGCCATACACAGGACACCTCCACAATTACTGTCACACACTGGACAACTCCACATTTAGAGTCACACACAGGACACCTCCACAAATACTGTCATACACTGGACACCTCCACAATTACTGTCACACACTGGACACCTCCACAATTACTGTTACACACTGGACACCTCAGTTACTGTCACACAATGGACACCTCAGTTACTGTCACACACTGGACACCTCAGTTACTGTCACACACTGGACAGCTCCTCAGTTACTGTTACACACTGGACACCTCCACATTTAATAATAATAATTTATTATACTTATATAGCGCCTTTCCCGAGGTTCTAAGCGCGAAACATATATACATACATATACAAAAATAAACATACAACACACAGTCTATACATTTAGTCATCCAGTCATAGTCAAACACATGCATTCAGATGTACACAGTCAGACTGACAATATACTATACAAATATTTACACAGATGTCAAGATGTACGTGGGGGTAGAGGAGGGGGGGGGGGGGTTGCGGCAGGATTCTAACAAATTCACAAGTAATATTGCTGAAAAAGGTAGGTTTTGAGGTTGGATTTGAAGGAAGAGATGGAGGTAGAGTGTCGGATATTGTGAGGGAGAGAATTCCACAGTTGAGGGCCATAGTATGAGAAAGAGCGAAAGCCATGAGTTCTGCGCTTGAAGCGACCTTGGCGGAGGAGTCGAGTGTCAGCAGAAGAGCGGAGTGAGCGAGAAGGGGTGTACAGAGAGACCAGATCAGAGAGATAGGCAGGTGCAGATTCAGAGATGATGTTGTAGCAGAGACATGCAGTCTTATACTTGATACGTTCAGAAACAGGCAGCCAGTGGAGATCTTTCATGAGAGGAGTGCAGGGTTGTCGGTGACGCGCTCTAAAAATGAGGCGGGCGGCACAGTGTTGGACTTTCTGCAGAGGTTGGAGAGTAGAGTCAGGGCAGCCTATCAAAAGAGAGTTGCAATAATCTAATCTGGACAGAATGCAGGAAGTGACCAGAGTTTTAGTAGCATCTACTGTGAGAAATTTTCTGATAGAACTAATTCTTCTGATCTGGAAGTAGCAGGTCTGACATACTGCAGCTATGTGTTGTTTCATTGACATGCTAGAGTCCATGATGAAACCGAGGTTTCTGGCACTGGCAGAAAAAGAGATGTCACTAGAACCTATTGTGATAGTGGAAGGAGGAGTTGGGGTTACAGCAGTTGATCCAGAGAAGAGAAGGGCTTCAGTTTTTTCAGCGTTCAACTTTAATTTGTTTGTAGACATCCAGGACTTGATGTCAGAAGAACAGTTTTCAAAGGTATGTACCAATGCTAGGATTTCTGAAGGCTTGCATGATTGTTGGAGTTGTGTGTCATCTGCAAATAGGTGGTGATTGACTGCGTGTTGTTGTATGACAGTTGATAGAGGAGTAGTGTACAGTACAAAGAGAACTGGCCCGAGCACCGAACCCTGAGGGACGCCAAAAAGCAGAGGAGAAGAAGGAGAAGATATGTTGTTGACAGACACATACTGTGTACGGTCATGGAGGTAAGACTGGAACCACTGAAGAGCTGTGGAGCGAATGCCGAAGACAGTTTCAAGACGAGACAGAAGAACACAGTGATCAATGGTATCGAAAGCGGCCGAGTTATCCAGGAGAAGCAGAACAGAGAGTTTATCATCATCCAGAGCAGAGAGAATGTCATTTACAACACGGAGCAGAAGAGTCTCGGTGCTGTGGCCAGCTCTATACGCTGACTGAAGAGGGTTGCAGAGGTCGTTAGCTTCAAGGTGAGACAGAAGTTGACTGAGGACTACTTTTTCGAGAATTTTGGAAATGAAGGGTAGATTCGAAACTGGTCTATAGTTCTTAAGCTGATTCTTGTCTAGGGAGGGCTTTTTGATCAAGGGTATGACTACAGCAGTTTTCAGGTCAGTATGAACAGTGCCGGAGGAGAGAGAGGAATTGATGAGGTTGGTAATGATAGGCAGAAATAAGTCAAGGTTTTCGTACAACAAGTCTGTAGGGACAGGATCCAGCTCACAAGACTTGGGAACGGTATTCTTCAGAATGTCACGGACGAACTGTTCCGTCACAGGAGTGAAGCAATCGAGAAAGGAGCCAGAGTAGTGTGGAGAAGAGGGTAAAGATGTGGGGTCAGGTGGAGGAAAGTTGTCCCTAATTGTCTGTATCTTTTCAGTGAAGTAGTCAGAGAACACAGAGGGCAAGGCCTGAGGATCATGACCAGAAGGGAGAGGAGAAGCGGTGTTTTTTCCAAGCAGAGAGTTGAAATTGTGAAAAAGCTCTTTACAAGTCCTGCTAGCTAGAACCTGTGCAGAAAAATAAGCAGTCTTTGCACTGTCTACCAGTTCAGTCACTTTGTGTTTGACAGACTCAAAGATGTCTTTGTGGATGGTCAGCTTTGACTTCAGCCAGCGCCTCTCCGCCCGACGACGCTCACGTTTCAGTTCGCCAAACTGGTCGGCAATGCTACTGAACCACGGGTTAGATTTCCGCTGACGGAACGTACGCCGGCAGAGAGGGGCGTGCCTGTCAAGAACAGACCTCAATGTGTCATTGTACTCACTAACACCAACTGTACTGTCATCAGAAAAACAAGTGGCTAAATCATCTCTAAACGATTCCTTATCAATCTTCTTCAAGTTACGAAAACTTATGATAACAGGTTCTGAGACAGGCTTTGGAACATTCAGGCGACACAAAACAGCATTGTGGTCAGACTTAAGGTCATGACTCACGTAAGTAGAACAAAGAATGGCATCAGACGAACGATGGAAAATCAAGTCTAATGTGTGTCCACGTCTGTGGGTTGGACCCACGACTGACTGACTAAGGCTAAACAAACCAATCAAGCTACAAAGTCTCCTGGTGTTGGGATCGACATCATTTTCATAAGGAAAATTGAAGTCCCCCATCAACAGTGTTTTTCCTGGCAAAGAGTCACAATGCTCGAGAAAGTCCTGAAACTGGTCGAAAAACATGGCATGTGTGAACTTGTTCTTCTTGCTGGGAGGCGGTCTATAGACACAAGCGATGTTGATTCTAGTGTCATTAACAGTCATAGACAGAATGGCAGCCTCAAAGGTGGGGTGGTCAAGGGGTGACTGAGTGAAAGTAGAATGTTTATGGAGAGAGTCTTTGAAGATGACGGCTATACCTACCACCACCTCTACCCGCTGCACCCAACGAGTCGCGAGCAAAGGACTGCACGGTATATCCCGGTGGAGCAAGATCCTGTATTTTCGCCTCATCACCCGTCGAATGCAACCAGGTTTCAGTCAGCAGCATAACGTCAACATCGTGATCAGAAATGAAAGTACTCACAGCTGTGCGTTTGTCGGATTTACCCAGAGACTGTGCATTAAACACACACACAAGAATCTGTTCAGAAGGGTGATGATGAGTCTTGGGTTTAGGGTCCGTGGAACCGCGAACATGACGTCGTTCGTTCCTCCCCCCACGCCTGGATCGTCGAGGCCTCTTGGGAAGATTCCTGGCAATGCCAAGCTCCTACTGTCACACACTGGACACCTCAGTTACTGTCACACAATGGACACCTCTACAATTACTGTCACACACAGGACACATCCCCAATTACTGTCACACATACTGGAGACCTCCACAATTACTGTCACACAAAAGACACCTCCACAATTACTGTCACACACTGGACACCTCCACAATTACTGTCACACACTGGACAGCTCCACAATTACTGTCACACACTGGACACCTCCACAATTACTGTCACACAAAGGACACCTCTACAATTACTGTCACACACAGGACACCTCCCCAATTACTGTCACACACACTGGAGACCTCCACAATTACTGTCACACAATGGACACCTCCACAATTAGTGTCACACACTGGATACCTCCACAATTACTGTCACACACACTGGAGACCTCCACAATTACTGTCACATACTGGACATGACCCAATCATTTTCACACTTATGACGCCTCCACAATCACTGTCACACACTGGACACCTCCACAATTACTGTCATACACAGGACACCACCCAACATCTGTGATGCACAAGACACCACAACAAAACCTGTCACACATTGACACCACCCAACATCTGTGATACTCAAGATTCCACAATAGTACCTGTCAAATATGGGAAATCACAAATACCTCAAATACACAGGACACCACAACACCTGTCAAACACTGGGTACCTCCACAATACCTGTCACACACAGGACACCATCACAATGCCTGTAATACACAGGACACCACTGCAATACCTTCACACACAGGACACCACCGCGATACCTGTCACACACAGGACACCACCGCAATACATATTACATACAGGACACCTCTACAATATTTGTCACAAACGGGACACCATCACAACACCTGTAATACACAGGGCACTACCACAATATCTGTCACACGCTGGACACTACTGCAACACCTGTAAATACACTGGAACCGGCACAATACCTGTCACACAGAGGACACTATTACAATACCTGTCACACAGAGGACACCAGCACAACACCTGTCCCCCACGGGACACC
Organism: Theodoxus fluviatilis; assembly: GCA_034096865.1. Lineage (NCBI taxonomy): Eukaryota > Metazoa > Mollusca > Gastropoda > Cycloneritida > Neritidae > Theodoxus > Theodoxus fluviatilis. Next base: position 49,916 of record JAWQFJ010028273.1, on the reverse strand, counting down.
ATCGCAATACCTGTCCCCCACGGGGCACCACCGCAATACCCGTTACAAACCGGACACATCACTGTAGTTTTCAAAGACATCAAAATTTCGACGTCAATGGAGACACCAGCTAGTCCTCTTAAAATGTTGATTTGACACTGCGCCCCAGCAAGCATGGAAACGACCCAATGACAAAAGTGCTAGATATACACTCGAGCGCTTCCAGCGGCATGTAACACTCTTTCTTTTCCGCGTTCAAGTGTTTAGCGTATGGCTGGAGCCACTCGTTGTCCTCATCATCAGCTGGAGCCCCTGGCTTCTGAGCTGTCAGGCCTACCTCAAGTGCTCAGCCAGGGCCCACCCATACCACTGGCCAGGTTTTGAGTGCATCGGGACGGGGACAGGCCATTCCGACCCGACCATGCGTTCACACTAACTGGATCTGTTATAAATGTACTTGTAAAGGAACAGGTAGAACAGGTGTTAATGCTTTATTTCTGTAGGGAAAGCAGACACGTTTGAGTCCCTACTCAGCATGATTGCTATTTTCCTTCGTTTCTTTGATCGTACTCAACTCACACGCAGCAAAGCAGCAAGAGAGGTCGCCAATTCCCATGTTCATTTGCAAGAAACATATCTACACACATGTTCAAAATCACACAGAAAAGCAAGCATCTACCTATCACACAGAAAAGCCTACAAGTCATTCAGAAAAGCCTACCAGGCATACAGAAAAACCGAAACATCGACCAAGCATACAGAAAAGCCTATCATACAGAAAAGCCGAAACACCAAGCATACTTAAAAGGCAACACAGCCCTCATTCACCTTTTTATTCAAATCTTTTTCTTCAATCGTTAAATGTTAGTTTTAATAGGTATTCTGTTTGAGCCCTAGCTCTACAGCCCTCCTCTACACTCACTTCTCGCCCTACAGCCCTCTACACTCACTTCTTGCCCTACAGCCCTCCTCTGTACTCCCTACAGCCCTCCTCTACGCTCATTCCTCGACCTCGCCCTGCAGCCCTCGTCTACGCTCACTCCCCGCCCTCGCCCTACAGCCTTCCTCCACACTCATTCCTCGACCTCGCCCTACAGCCCTCCTCTACACTCACTTATTGTACTCGCTCTACAGCCCAACCTCTACACTTACTTATCGCCCTCGCCCTATAAGCCCTCCTCTACACTCACTTCTGGTCCTCGCTCTACAGCCCTCCTCTACACTCACTTCTCCCTCGCCCTACAGCCCTCCTCTACACTTATACTTATCGCCCTCGCTTTACAGCCCTCCTCTACACTCATTCCTCGACCTCGCCCTGCAGCCCTCGTCTACATTCACTCCTCGCCCTCGCCCTATAAGCCCTCCTCTACACTCACTTCTGGTCCTCGCTCTACAGCCCTCCTCTACACTCACTTCTCCCTCGCCCTACAGCCCTCCTCTACACTTATACTTATCGCCCTCGCTTTACAGCCCTCCTCTACACTCATTCCTCGACCTCGCCCTACAGCCCTCCTCTACACTCACTTCTCGCCCTCGCCCTACAGCCCTCCTCTACACTCACTTATCGTCCTCGCTCTACAGCCCTCCTCTACACTCACTTATCGCCCTCGCCCTACAGCCCTCCTCTACACTCACTTATCGCCTTCGCTCTACAGCCCTCCTCTACACTCACTTATCGGCCTCGCCCTACAGCCCTTCTCTACACTCACTTCTCTCTCGCTCTACAGCCCTCCTCTACACTCACTTATCGCCCTCGCTCTACAGCCCTTCTCTACACTCACTTCTCTCTCGCTCTGCAGCCCTCCTCTACACTCACTTATCGCCCTCGCCCTACAGCCCTCCTCTACACTCACTTATTGCCCTCGCCCTACAGCCCTCCTCTACACTCACTTATTGCCCTGGCCCTCGCTCTACAGCCCTCCTCTACACTCACTTATTGCCCTCGCTCTACAGCCCAACCTCTACACTCACTTATATGTCTCGCCCTATAAGCCCTCCTCTACACTCACTTATCGCCTTCGCCCTACAGCCCTCCTCTACACTCACTTCTCCCTCGCTCTACAGCTCTCCTCTACACACACTTATCGCCCTGGCCCTCGCTCTACAGCCCTCCTCTACACTCACTCCTGGTCCACGCCCTACAGCCCTCCTCTACACTCACTTATCGCCCTCACCCTGTACAGCCCTCCTCTACACTCACTCCTCGACCTCGCCCTACAGCCCTCCTCTACACTCACTTCTGGCACTCGCCCTACAGCCCTCCTCTACACTCACTTCTGGCACTCGCCCTACAGCCCTCCTCTACACTCACTTCTGGCACTCGCCCTACAGCCCTCCTCTACACTCACTTCTGGCACTCGCCCTACAGAACTCCTCTACACTCACTCCTCGACCTCGCCCTACAGCCCTCCTCTACACTCACTTATCGCCCTCGCCCTACAGCCCTTCTCTACACTCACTAATCGCCCTCGCCCTACAGCCCTCTTCTACACTCACTTCTGGTCCTCGCCCTACAGCCCTCCTCTACACTCACTTCTGGTCCTCGCCCTACAGTCCTCCTCTACACTCACTCCTCGACCTCGCCCTACAGCCCTCCTCTACACTCACTTCTCGCCCTCGCCCTACAGCCCTCCTCTACACTCACTTATCGCCCTCGCCCTACAGCCTCCTCTACACTCACTTATCGCCCTCGCCCTACAGCTCTCCTCTACACTCACTCCTCGACCTCGCCCTACAGCCCTCCTCTACACTCACTTATCGACCTCGCCCTACAGCCCTTCTCTACACTCACTTATCGCCCTCGCTCTACAGCTCTCCTCTACACTCACTTCTGGTCCTCGCCCTACAGCCCTCCTCTACACTCACTCCTCGACCTCGCCCTACAGCCCTCCTCTACACTCACTCCTCGACCTCGCCCTACAGCCCTCCTCTACACTCACTTCTGGTCCTCGCCTTACAGCCCTCCTCTACACTCACTTCTGGTCCTCGCCCTACAGCCCTCCTCTACACTCACTTATCGCCCTCGCCCTACAGCCCTCCTCTACACTCACTTCTGGTCCTCGCCTTACAGCCCTCCTCTACACTCACTCCTCGACCTCGCCCTATAGCCCTCCTCTACACTCACTTCTGGTCCTCGCCCTACAGCCCTCCTCTACACTCACTCCTCGACCTCGCCCTATAGCCCTCCTCTACATGCACTCCTCGACCTCGCCCTACAGCCCTCCTCTACACTCACTTCTCCCTCGCTCTACAGCCCTCCTCTACACTCACTTCTCTCTCGCTCTACAGCCCTCCTCTACACTCACTTCTCTCTCGCTCTACAGCTCTCCTCAGTACTCACTCGACCTCTCCCTACAGCCCTCCTCTACACTCACTTATCGCCCTCGCCCTACAGCCCTCCTCTACACTCACTTATCGCCCTCGCCCTACAGCCCTCCTCTACACTCACTTCTCGTCCTCGCCCTACAGACCTCCTCTACACTCACTTATCGCCCTCGCCCTACAGCCCTCCTCTACACTCACTCCTCGACCTCGCCCTACAGCCCTCCTCTACACTCACTTAATGCCCTCGCCCTACAGCCCTCCTCTACACTCACTTATCGCCCTCGCCCTACAGCCCTCCTCTACACTCACTTATCGCCCTCGCCCTACAGCCCTCCTCTACACTCACTCCTCGACCTCGCTCTACAGCCCTCCTCTACACTCACTCCTCGACCTCGCTCTACAGCCCTCCTCTACACTCACTTATCGCCTCGCCCTACAGCCCTCCTCTACACTCACTTCTCGACCTCGCTCTACAGCCCTCCTCTACACTCACTCCTCGACCTCGCCCTACAGCCCTCCTCTACACTCACTTATCGCCCTCGCCCTACAGCCCTCCTCTACACTCACTTATCGCCCTCGCCCTACAGCCCTCCTCTACACTCACTTATCGCCCTCGCCCTACAGCCCTCCTCTACACTCACTTATCGACCTCGCCCTACAGCCCTCCTCTACACTCACTTATCGCCCTCGCCCTACAGCCCTCCTCTACACTCACTTATCGACCTCGCCCTACAGCCCTCCTCTACACTCACTTATCGCCCTCGCCCTACAGCCCTCCTCTACACTCACTTATCGCCCTCGCCCTACAGCCCTCCTCTACACTCACTTCTCGTCCTCGCCCTACAGACCTCCTCTACACTCACTTATCGCCCTCGCCCTACAGACCTCCTCTACACTCACTTATCGCCCTCGCCCTACAGCCCTCCTCTACACTCACTTCTCGTCCTCGCCCTACAGACCTCCTCTACACTCACTTATCGCCCTCGCCCTACAGCCCTCCTCTACACTCACTTATCGCCCTCGCCCTACAGCCCTCCTCTACACTCACTTATCGTCCTCGCCCTACAGCCCTCCTCTACACTCACTTATCGCCCTCGCCCTACAGCCCTCCTCTACACTCACTTATCGCCCTCGCCCTACAGCCCTCCTCTACACTCACTTATCGCCCTCGCCCTACAGCCCTCCTCTACACTCACTTATCGCCCTCGCCCTACAGCCCTCCTCTACACTCACTTATCGCCCTCGCCCTACAGCCCTCCTCTACACTCACTTATCGCCCTCGCCCTACAGCCCTCCTCTACACTCACTTATCGCCCTCGCCCTACAGCCCTCCTCTACACTCACTTATCGCCCTCGCCCTACAGCCCTCCTCTACACTCACTTATCGCCCTCGCCCTACAGCCCTCCTCTACACTCACTTATCGCCTTCGCCCTTCAGCCCTCCTATACACTCACTTATCGCCCTCGCCCTACAGCCCTCCTCTACACTCACTTATCGCCTTCGCCCTTCAGCCCTCCTATACACTCACTTATCGCCCTCGCCCTACAGCCCTCCTCTACACTCACTTATCGCCCTCGCCCTACAGCCCTCCTCTACACTCACTTATCGCCTTCGCCCTTCAGCCCTCCTATACACTCACTTATCGCCCTCGCCCTACAGCCCTCCTCTACACTCACTTCTCGCCCTCACCCTATACAGCCCTCCTCTACACTCACTTATCGCCCTCGCCCTACAGCCCTCCTCTACACTCACTTATCGCCCTCGCCCTACAGCCCTCCTCTGCACTCACTTAATGCCCTCGCCCTACAGCCCTCCTCTACACTCACTTATCGCCCTCGCCCTACAGTCCTCCTCTACACTCACTTAATGCCCTCGCCCTACAGAACTCCTCTACACTCACTTATCGCCCTCGCCCTACAGCCCTCCTCTACACTCACTTATCGCCTTCGCTCTACAGCTCTCCTCTACACTCACTTATCGCCCTCACCCTATACAGCCCTCCTCTACACTCACTTATCGCCCTCACCCTGTACAGCCCTCTTCTACACTCACTTATCGCCCTCGCCCTTCAGCCCTCCTCTACACTCACTTATCGCCCTCACCCTATACAGCCCTCCTCTACACTCACTTATCGCCCTCGCCCTTCAGCCCTCCTCTACACTCACTTATCGACCTCGCTCTACAGCCCTCCTCTACACTCACTTATCGCCCTCACCCTGTACAGCCCTCTTCTACACTCACTTATCGACCTCGCTCTACAGCCCTCCTCTACACTCACTCCTCGACCTCGCCCTACAGCCCTCCTCTACACTCACTTATCGCCCTCACCCTGTACAGCCCTCCTCTACACTCACTTATCGCCCTCGCCCTACAGCCCTCCTCTACACTCACTTATCGCCCTCACCCTATACAGCCCTCCTCTACACTCACTTATCGCCCTCACCCTTCAGCCCTCCTCTACACTCACTCCTCGACCTCGCCCTACAGCCCTCCTCTACACTCACTTATCGCCCTCACCCTATACAGCCCTCCTCTACACTCACTTATCGCCCTCGCCCTACAGCCCTCCTCTACACTCACTTATCGCTCTCACCCTGTACAGCCCTCTTCTACACTCACTTATCGCCCTCGCCCTTCAGCCCTCCTCTACACTCACTTATCGCCCTCACCCTGTACAGCCCTCTTCTACACTCACTTATCACCCTCGCCCTAGAGTCCTCCTCTACACTCACTTATCACCCTCGCCCAACAGCCCTCCTCTACACTCACTTATCGCCCTCGCCCTACAGAACTCCTCTACACTCACTCCTCGACCTCGCCCTACAGTCCTCCTCTACACTCACTTATCGCCCTCGCCCTACAGTCCTCCTCTACACTCACTTAATGCCCTCGCCCTACAGTCCTCCTCTACACTCACTTAATGCCCTCGCCCTACAGCCCTCCTCTACACTCACTCCTTGACCTCGCCCTACAGCCCTCCTCTACACTCACTTAATGCCCTCGCCCTACAGTCCTCTTCTACACACACTTATCGCCCTCGCCCTACAGCCCTCCTCTACACTCACTTAATGCCCTCGCCCTACAGTCCTCCTCTACACTCACTTAATGCCCTCGCCCTACAGTCCTCCTCTACACTCACTTAATGCCCTCGCCCTACAGCCCTCCTCTACACTCACTCCTTGACCTCGCCCTACAGCCCTCCTCTACACTCACTTAATGCCCTCGCCCTACAGCCCTCCTCTACACTCACTTATCGCCCTCGCCCTACAGCCCTCCTCTACACTCACTTATCACCCTCGCCCAACAGCCCTCTTCTACACTCACTTCTGGCCCTCGCCCTACAGCCCTCCTCTACACTCACTTATCGCCCTCGCCCAACAGCCCTCTTCTACACTCACTTATCACCCTCGCCCAACAGCCCTCTTCTACACTCACTTCTGGCCCTCGCCCAACAGCCCTCCTCTACACTCACTTCTGGCCCTCGCCCTACAGCCCTCCTCTACACTCACTTCTGGCCCTCGCCCTACAGCCCTCCTCTACACTCACTCCTTGACCTCGCCCTACAGTCCTCTTCTACACTCACTTATCGCCCTCGCCCTACAGTCCTCCTCTACACTCACTTATCGCCCTCGCCCTACAGCCCTCCTCTACACTCACTTATCACCCTCGCCCAACAGCCCTCTTCTACACTCACTTCTGGCCCTCGCCCTACAGCCCTCCTCTACACTCACTCCTTGACCTCGCCCTACAGTCCTCTTCTACACTCACTTATCGACCTCGCCCTACAGTCCTCCTCTACACTCACTTATCGCCCTCGCCCTACAGCCCTCCTCTACACTCACTTATCGCCCTCGCCCTACAGCCCTCCTCTACACTCACTTATCGACCTCGCCCTACAGTCCTCTTCTACACTCACTTATCGCCCTCGCCCTACAGCCCTCCTCTACACTCACTTATCGCCCTCGCCCTACAGTCCTCCTCTACACTCACTTATCGCCCTCGCCCTACAGCCCTCCTCTACACTCACTTATCGCCCTCGCCCTACAGCCCTCCTCTACACTCACTCCTTGACCTCGCCCTACAGTCCTCCTCTACACTCACTTATCGACCTCGCCCTACAGTCCTCCTCTACACTCACTTATCGCCCTCGCCCTACAGCCCTCCTCTACACTCACTTATCGCCCTCGCCCTACAGCCCTCCTCTACACTCACTTATCGCCCTCGCCCTACAGCCCTCCTCTACACTCACTTATCGCCCTCGCCCTACAGCCCTCCTCTACACTCACTTATCGCCTTCGCCCTACAGCCCTCCTCTACACTCACTTATCGCCCTCGCCCTACAGCCCTCCTCTACACTCACTTATCGCCCTCGCCCTACAGCCCTCCTCTACACTCACTTATCGCCCTCGCCCTACAGCCCTCCTCTACACTCACTTATCGCCCTCGCCCTACAGCCCTCCTCTACACTCACTTATCGCCCTCGCCCTACAGCCCTCCTCTACACTCACTTATCGCCCTCGCCCTACAGCCCTCCTCTACACTCACTTATCGCCCTCGCCCTACAGCCCTCCTCTACACTCACTTATCGCCCTCGCCCTACAGCCCTCCTCTACACTCACTCCTCGACCTCGCCCTACAGCCCTCCTCTACACTCACTTATCGCCCTCGCCCTACAGCCCTCCTCTACACTCACTTATCGCCCTCGCCCTACAGCCCTCCTCTACACTCACTTATCGCCCTCGCCCTACAGCCCTCCTCTACACTCACTTATCGCCCTCGCCCTACAGCCCTCCTCTACACTCACTTATCGCCCTCGCCCTACAGCCCTCCTCTACACTCACTTATCGCCCTCGCCCTACAGCCCTCCTCTACACTCACTTATCGCCCTCGCCCTACAGCCCTCCTCTACACTCACTTATCGCCCTCGCCCTACAGCCCTCCTCTACACTCACTTATCGCCCTCGCCCTACAGCCCTCCTCTACACTCACTTATCGCCCTCGCCCTACAGCCCTCCTCTACACTCACTTATCGCCCTCGCCCTACAGCCCTCCTCTACACTCACTTATCGCCCTCGCCCTACAGCCCTCCTCTACACTCACTTCTCGCCCTCGCCCTACAGCCCTCCTCTACACTCACTTATCGCCCTCGCCCTACAGCCCTCCTCTACACTCACTCCTCGACCTCGCCCTACAGCCCTCCTCTACACTCACTTATCGCCTCGCCCTACAGCCCTCCTCTACACTCACTTATCGCCCTCGCCCTACAGCCCTCCTCTACACTCACTTATCGCCCTCGCCCTACAGCCCTCCTCTACACTCACTTATCGCCCTCGCCCTACAGCCCTCCTCTACACTCACTTATCGCCCTCGCCCTACAGCCCTCCTCTACACTCACTTATCGCCCTCGCCCTACAGCCCTCCTCTACACTCACTTATCGCCTTCGCCCTACAGCCCTCCTCTACACTCACTTCTCGCCCTCGCCCTACAGCCCTCCTCTACACTCACTTATCGCCCTCGCCCTACAGCCCTCCTCTACACTCACTTCTCGACCTCGCCCTACAGCCCTCCTCTACACTCACTTATCGCCCTCGCCCTACAGCCCTCCTCTACACTCACTTATCGCCCTCGCCCTACAGCCCTCCTCTACACTCACTTCTCGTCCTCGCCCTACAGCCCTCCTCTACACTCACTTCTCGACCTCGCCCTACAGCCCTCCTCTACACTCACTCCTCGACCTCGCCCTACAGCCCTCCTCTACACTCACTTCTCGACCTCGCCTACAGCCCTCCTCTACACTCACTTCTCGTCCTCGCCCTACAGCCCTCCTCTACACTCACTTATCGCCCTCGCCCTACAGCCCTCCTCTACACTCACTTCTGGTCCTCGCCGTACAGCCCTCCTCTACACTCACTCCTCGACCTCGCCCTACAGCCCTCCTCTACACTCACTCCTCGACCTCGCCCTACAGCCCTCCTCTACACTCACTTCTGGTCCTCGCCCTACAGCCCTCCTCTACACTCACTCCTCGACCTCGCCCTATAGCCCTCCTCTACATGCACTCCTCGACCTCTTCCTACAGCCCTCCTCTACACTCACTTCTCCCTCGCTCTACAGCCCTCCTCTACACTCACTTCTCTCTCGCTCTACAGCCCTCCTCTACACTCACTTCTCTCTCGCTCTACAGCTCTCCTCAGTACTCACTCGACCTCGCCCTACAGCCCTCCTCTACACTCACTTATCGCCCTCGCCCTACAGCCCTCCTCTACACTCACTTATCGCCCTCGCCCTACAGCCCTCCTCTACACTCACTTATCGCCCTCGCCCTACAGCCCTCCTCTACACTCACTCCTCGACCTCGCCCTATAGCCCTCCTCTACATGCACTCCTCGACCTCGCTCTACAGCCCTCCTCTACACTCACTTCTCCCTCGCTCTACAGCCCTCCTCTACACTCACTTCTCTCTCGCTCTACAGCTCTCCTCAGTACTCACTCGACCTCTCCCTACAGCCCTCCTCTACACTCACTTATCGCCCTCGCCCTACAGCCCTCCTCTACACTCACTTATCGCCCTCGCTCTACAGCCCTCCTCTACACTCACTTATCGCCCTCGC
>JAWQFJ010028273.1:32500-35000 GCA_034096865.1 Theodoxus fluviatilis | reverse complement strand
TGTGGACAGTCCGCGCCAGTGTGGACAGTCTGCGCCAGTGTGGACAGTCTGTGCCAGTGTGGACAGTCCGCGCCAGAGTGGACAGTCCGCGCCAGAGTGGACAGTCTGTGCCAGTGTGGACAGTCTGTGCCAGTGTGGACAGTCCGCGCCAGTGTGGACAGTCTGTGCGAGTGTGGACAGTCCGCGCCAGAGTGGACAGTCCGCGCCAGTGTGGACAGTCTGTGCGAGTGTGGACAGTCCGCGCCAGTGTGGACAGTCCGCGCCAGAGTGGACAGTCCGCTGCGCCAGAGTGGACAGTCCGCGCCAGTGTGGACAGTCTGTGCCAGTGTGGACAGTCCGCGCCAGTGTGGACAGTCTGTTGTTGTATGGTGTCTTGTCCGCGCAGAGGCGCGTTTCCCTGAAGCAACCCTAACGCAACATACGCGGGACCACAGGCGCGTTTCCTTGCGAGAGGTGTTCTAACAGTGTTTGGAGATGCACGCTCACAGTGAGCGCCTGCGCGGAGAGGTTCAGTGAGGAAAAAAGCTTTGGGCTTCGCGAGTGCTCACTGTTTAGCGCTCATCTCTTAACACGATTTATATCTATCGTAACGAAACTCTCCTCAGTTCCGCGAGAGGATTGTGAATGATGCGTTAGGAGGGCTTCTGAGAAACCCGCCTGAAGTGTGCAGAAAGTAATGTTTCGGTTGGGTAAATTTTACTCCAGTGTTCTGTATGGTATACCATGTGTTGGGATCGGTCATTCCAAATGTTGTGTTGTGTTTGTAAAACTATTTAAGCGCTAACGTTGCTGGGAATTCCACTATCTATTAAGATGCCAACCTTTATGCAATGAAAGCGAATGATATCAATGTAATAGGTTTTTTTATGTTTCGTTCGTAACCTCGTATTCATGTCTTTTGGACAGCAGTGTTTCTTTGGGCGAGCTTATGTTTGTGTATTTATTCTTTGTTTTACTGTAAATTGCTGCCTTCGGTCGTACCTCTTTTTCCCAATAAGTGAAGATCTCTCCAAGCTGTGACTGACACAGAACTGAGAAAAGAGACGCTGCAGTGGCGGCGAGGGGTGTAGGGCAGTGAAGCTTTCCCTCCCTCCAGACGGGGTGTGAACGAACGGAACTCCCTATAATGAACACTTTGAAACCTGCTCATGCAAGAAGGAACTTGCGTCCCGGAAGTCTTTGCTTGGTCCTGACGTAAGGCCAGTTCCACGTGCGGAAATGTCGTCACCTTTCTGCGCCTGTCCTTTGTTGGTCTGGAATTCGTGCATTCGTCTTCCGGTGCGTCTGTCCATTCACTCTGTGGTGGGCGGAAATCGGGAGCGCCATTTCCTGCAGACACCCGAGAAGGAAAGCTACTTAGTCGGGCAGATCTACGGGGCTGCCCATACAGCGTGCCGCTGTCCCACTCGAACCCGCCATCAATGCACCGGTGCGCAAAATGGCGTCCATCAAAGGGACTTTGGGGGCGGGTGGCTGTATCAAGAGGCTATGCTGGCGACAGCCGGATGGGCGCCACAAGCCTCCCGCCATTAGGCAAGGACTGGCTCCCAAGGCCATCGTAAAGCTGGCTATTTGCCAAGTGGGGCTGCCACGGACAGCTTGCGGAGCCTGATGAGCGAGTGATAGTTCCAGCCGCTGTCCCAGTCTGAGCCTGACACGCAGGCCTGATGGACAGAGAGGTCAGTGCCAGCAGACAGCATGTTCGCCAAAACCCACATCCAGACGGATCTTATTCTCACCCACGCAATGCAATGAATAGTTACGTGGAGACGTAAAGACTTAAATGTGTCCCCCGACCTAAGTATTGCAACTTTTATATAAAATGCATATTCATTGAAACAAACATACGCACAGAAATGCGTGGCACGATACGATAAAAATCTCAGAGAAAACACCGATGTTGCCGAAGGTGAGACCACAGCATTAATTCGGACGCTGTGGGCTAGTGGTTCGAGGATAGGTAAAGTATGTACTTAACCGGGCGAACAATCCGTTTACGAGCTTGTTCGGGAGTTGTCTGCCTGAAGCGCACATTTGCATGAGAAGCCGCGTAGTATCGTTTCATTCTGAGGCCCGACTTTCCACTGGATTCAACTTTGATCTACATCTCCATTTGATTAATGAACTATTGATGTATTATAAATAGTTCTTTGAGAAATATTTGTTCACTACTCCACATTTGCTTTACATCACTTTTTTTGTTGAGTTTCGTGAAGAAATATTGCTTGATTTTTATCAATGCTACAAAAACACGCGTGACAAGGATGCTACAAAAACACGCGTGACAAGGATGTTACAAAAACACGCGTGACAAGGATGCTACAAAAACACGCGTGACGCTACAAAAACACGCGTCACAAGGACGCTACAAAAACACGCGTGACAAGGATGCTACAAAAACACGTGTGACAAGGATGCTACAAAAACACGCGTGACAAGGATGCTACAAAAACACGCGTGACAAGGATGCTACAAAAACACGCGTGACAAGGATGCTACA
>JAWQFJ010028273.1:22500-27500 GCA_034096865.1 Theodoxus fluviatilis | reverse complement strand
AAAGACATGAGATGGAATGGACTTTCACGTCCGTGCCTGACCAATGCCCGTCCAAGAGACTGTTCCTTGGGAAACTCATCACGGAAACTGGGCATTAGGTACGCAGTAGAGACACCGTAAAGCCTTTGTGCACATTTCACTTCTATTCTAGACAGCTTAGACAGGCGTGACGGTACAACATTAGACAGGCGTGACGGGACAACATTAGACAGGCGTGACGGTACAACATTAGACAGGCGTGACGGTACAACATTAGACAGGCGTGACGGTACAACATTAGACAGGCGTGACGGTACAACATTAGACAGGCGTGACGGTACAACATTAGACAGGCGTGACGGTACAACATTAGACAGGCGTGACGGTACAACATTAGACAGGCGTGACGGTACAACATTAGACTCTGGCTATATCAACGCACAAAATTCTGACACCGAAATCAAGACTGGAAGTCAAAGATAAATGAAAGATGAAGGGCCGACAGCTCTTCCACCTATCCAGCTCTCAGAGAACTGACCTCAAACTGCTGCCTCAGGTCCTCCCTGTGGTATTTGGCTTGACCGAGGTGGCGCTAGTGGTACTGTTAAAAATAGTGCTAGTGGTGGCGCTAGTGGTATTGTTAAAAATAGTGCTAGTGGTGGGGCTAGTGGTAGTGTTAGTGGTGGTGCTAGTGGTAGTGTTAGTGGTGGTGTTAAAATAGTGCTAGTGGTAGTGCTAGTGGTAGTGCTAGTGGTGGGGCTAGTGGTAGTGTTAGTGGTGGTGTTAAAATAGTGCTAGTGGTAGTGCTAGTGGTAGTGCTAGTGGTGGGGCTAGTGGTAGTGTTAGTGGTGGTGTTAAAATAGTGCTAGTGATAGTGATAGTGTTAAAATAGTGCTAGTGGTAGTGCTAGTGGTAGTGCTAGTGGTAGTGCTAGTGGTAGTGCTAGTGGTGGTGCTAGTGGTAGTGCTAGTGGTGGTGCTAGTGGTAGTGCTAGTGGTAGTGCTAGTGGTAGTGCTAGTGGTGGTGCTAGTGGTAGTGCTAGTGGTAGTGCTAGTGGTAGTGCTAGTGGTAGTGCTAGTGGTGGTGCTAGTGGTAGTGCTAGTGGTAGTGCTAGTGGTAGTGCTAGTGGTGGTGCTAGTGGTAGTGCTAGTGGTAGTGCTAGTGGTAGTGCTAGTGGTAGTGCTAGTGGTAGTGCTAGTGGTAGTGCTAGTGGTAGTGCTAGTGGTGGTGCTAGAGGTAGTGCTAGTGGTAGTGCTAGTGGTGGTGCTAGAGGTAGTGCTAGTGGTGGTGCTAGAGGTAGTGTTAGTGGTGGTGCTAGAGGTAGTGCTAGTGGTGGTGCTAGTGATGGTGCTAGAGGTAGTGTTAGTGATGGTGCTAGAGGTAGTGCTAGTGGTGGTGCTAGAGGTAGTGTTAGTGATGGTGCTAGAGGTAGTGCTAGTGGTGGTGCTAGAGGTAGTGCTAGTGGTGGTGCTAGAGGTAGTGCTAGTGGTGGTGCTAGAGGTAGTGCTAGAGGTAGTGCTAGTGCTAGTGGTAGTGCTAGTGGTAGTGCTAGTGGTAGTGCTAGTGGTAGTGCTAGAGGTAGTGCTAGTGGTAGTGCTAGTGGTAGTGCTAGTGATGGTGCTAGAGGTAGTGCTAGTGGTAGTGCTAGTGGTGGTGCTAGAGGTAGTGCTAGAGGTAGTGCTAGTGGTAGTGCTAGTGGTAGTGCTAGTGGTAGTGCTAGTGGTGGTGCTAGAGGTAGTGCTAGTGGTGGTGCTAGAGGTAGTGCTAGTGGTAGTGCTAGTGGTGGTGCTAGTGGTAGTGCTAGAGGTAGTGCTAGAGGTAGTGCTAGTGATGGTGCTAGAGGTAGTGCTAGAGGTAGTGCTAGTGGTAGTGCTAGTGGTGGTGCTAGTGATGGTGCTAGAGGTAGTGCTAGAGGTAGTGTTAGTGATGGTGCTAGAGGTAGTGCTAGAGGTAGTGCTAGTGGTAGTGCTAGTGATGGTGCTAGAGGTAGTGCTAGAGGTAGTGCTAGTGGTAGTGCTAGTGGTAGTGCTAGTGGTAGTGCTAGAGGTAGTGCTAGTGGTAGTGCTAGTGGTAGTGCTAGTGGTAGTGCTAGAGGTAGTGCTAGTGGTAGTGCTAGTGGTGGTGCTAGAGGTAGTGCTAGTGGTGGTGCTAGAGGTAGTGCTAGTGGTAGTGCTAGTGGTAGTGCTAGAGGTAGTGCTAGTGGTGGTGCTAGAGGTAGTGCTAGAGGTAGTGCTAGTGGTAGTGCTAGTGGTGGTGCTAGTGGTAGTGCTAGAGGTAGTGCTAGTGGTGGTGCTAGAGGTAGTGCTAGTGGTAGTGCTAGAGGTAGTGCTAGAGGTAGTGCTAGTGATGGTGCTAGAGGTAGTGCTAGAGGTAGTGCTAGAGGTAGTGCTAGTGGTAGTGCTAGTGGTAGTGCTAGAGGTAGTGCTAGTGGTAGTGCTAGTGGTAGTGCTAGTGGTAGTGCTAGAGGTAGTGCTAGAGGTAGTGCTAGTGGTGGTGCTAGAGGTAGTGCTAGTGGTAGTGCTAGTGGTAGTGCTAGTGGTAGTGCTAGTGGTAGTGCTAGAGGTAGTGCTAGTGGTAGTGCTAGTGGTAGTGCTAGTGGTAGTGCTAGTGGTAGTGCTAGAGGTAGTGCTAGAGGTAGTGCTAGTGGTGGTGCTAGAGGTAGTGCTAGAGGTAGTGCTAGTGATGGTGCTAGAGGTAGTGCTAGTGGTAGTGCTAGTGGTAGTGCTAGTGGTAGTGCTAGTGGTGGTGCTAGAGGTAGTGCTAGTGGTAGTGCTAGTGGTAGTGCTAGTGGTAGTGCTAGAGGTAGTGCTAGTGGTAGTGCTAGTGGTAGTGCTAGTGGTAGTGCTAGTGGTGGTGCTAGAGGTAGTGCTAGTGGTAGTGCTAGTGGTAGTGCTAGTGGTAGTGCTAGTGGTAGTGCTAGTGGTGGTGCTAGTGGTAGTGCTAGAGGTAGTGCTAGTGGTAGTGCTAGAGGTAGTGCTAGAGGTAGTGCTAGTGGTAGTGCTAGAGGTAGTGCTAGTGGTAGTGCTAGTGGTAGTGCTAGTGGTAGTGCTAGAGGTAGTGCTAGAGGTAGTGCTAGAGGTAGTGCTAGTGGTAGTGCTAGAGGTAGTGCTAGTGGTAGTGCTAGAGGTAGTGCTAGTGGTGGTGCTAGTGGTAGTGCTAGTGGTAGTGCTAGTGGTAGTGCTAGAGGTAGTGCTAGAGGTAGTGTAGTGATGTGCTAGAGGTAGTGCTAGTGGTAGTGCTAGTGGTAGTGCTAGTGGTGGTGCTAGTGGTAGTGCTAGTGGTAGTGCTAGTGGTAGTGCTAGTGGTGGTGCTAGAGGTAGTGCTAGAGGTAGTGCTAGTGGTGGTGCTAGAGGTAGTGCTAGTGGTAGTGCTAGTGGTAGTGCTAGTGGTAGTGCTAGTGGTGGTGCTAGAGGTAGTGCTAGTGGTAGTGCTAGTGGTAGTGCTAGTGGTGGTGCTAGTGGTGGTGCTAGAGGTAGTGCTAGTGGTAGTGCTAGTGGTAGTGCTAGTGGTAGTGCTAGTGGTAGTGCTAGTGGTAGTGCTAGTGGTAGTGCTAGTGGTAGTGCTAGAGGTAGTGCTAGTGGTGGTGCTAGAGGTAGTGCTAGTGGTAGTGCTAGTGGTAGTGCTAGTGGTAGTGCTAGTGGTAGTGCTAGTGGTAGTGCTAGTGGTAGTGCTAGTGGTAGTGCTAGTGGTAGTGCTAGTGGTAGTGCTAGTGGTAGTGCTAGTGGTAGTGCTAGTGGTAGTGCTAGTGGTAGTGCTAGTGGTAGTGCTAGTGGTAGTGTTAGTGATGGTGCTAGAGGTAGTGTTAGTGGTGGTGCTAGAGGTAGTGCTAGTGATGGTGCTAGAGGTAGTGCTAGTGGTGGTGCTAGTGGTAGTGTTAGTGGTAGTGCTAGTGGTAGTGCTAGTGGTAGTGCTAGTGGTAGTGCTAGTGGTAGTGCTAGTGGTAGTGCTAGTGGTAGTGCTAGTGGTAGTGCTAGTGGTAGTGCTAGTGGTAGTGCTAGTGGTAGTGCTAGTGGTAGTGCTAGTGGTAGTGCTAGTGGTAGTGCTAGTGGTAGTGTTAGTGATGGTGCTAGAGGTAGTGCTAGTGGTAGTGCTAGTGGTAGTGCTAGTGGTAGTGCTAGTGGTAGTGCTAGAGGTAGTGCTAGTGGTAGTGCTAGTGGTAGTGCTAGTGGTAGTGCTAGTGGTAGTGCTAGTGGTAGTGTTAGTGGTGGTGCTAGAGGTAGTGCTAGTGGTAGTGCTAGTGGTAGTGCTAGTGGTAGTGCTAGTGGTAGTGCTAGTGGTAGTGCTAGTGGTAGTGCTAGTGGTAGTGCTAGTGGTAGTGCTAGTGGTAGTGCTAGAGGTAGTGCTAGTGATGGTGCTAGAGGTGGTGCTAGTGGTAGTGCTAGTGGTAGTGCTAGTGGTAGTGTTAGTGATGGTGCTAGAGGTAGTGCTAGTGGTAGTGCTAGTGGTAGTGCTAGTGGTAGTGCTAGTGGTAGTGCTAGTGGTAGTGCTAGTGGTGGTGCTAGTGGTGGTGCTAGTGGTAGTGTTAGTGGTGGTGCTAGTGGTAGTGTTAGTGGTGGTGCTAGAGGTGGTGCTAGAGGTAGTGCTAGAGGTAGTGCTAGTGGTAGTGCTAGTGGTAGTGCTGGTGGTAGTGCTAGTGGTGGTGCTAGAGGTGGTGCTAGAGATAGTGCTAGTGGTAGTGCTAGTGGTAGTGCTAGTGGTGGTGCTAGTGGTAGTGCTAGAGGTGGTGCTAGTGGTGGTGCTAGAGATGGTGCTAGAGGTAGTGCTAGTGGTAGTGTTAGTGGTAGTGCTAGTGGTAGTGCTAGAGGTAGTGTTAGTGGTAGTGCTAGTGGTAGTGCTAGAGGTAGTGCTAGTGGTGGTGCTAGAGGTAGTGCTAGTGGTAGTGCTAGTGGTAGTGCTAGAGGTAGTGCTAGTGCTGGTGCTAGAGGTAGTGCTAGAGGTAGTGCTAGTGGTAGTGTTAGTGGTGGTGCTAGAGGTAGTGCTAGAGGTAGTGCTAGAGGTAGTGTTAGTGGTGGTGCTAGAGG
>JAWQFJ010028273.1:5000-17500 GCA_034096865.1 Theodoxus fluviatilis | reverse complement strand
CCATCCCATCACACCTCTCCCATCCCATCACACCTCTCCCATCCCATCACACCTCTCCCATCCCATCACACCTCTCCCATCCCATCACTCATCTCCCATCCCATCACACCTCTCCCATCCCATCACTCATCTCCCATCCCATCACATCTCCCATCCATCACTCATCTCCCATCCCATCACTCATCTCCCATCCCATCACTCATCTCCCATCCCATCACTCATCTCCCATCCCATCACTCATCTCCCATCCCATCACTCATCTCCCATCCCATCACACCTCTCCCATCCCATCACTCATCTCCCATCCCATCACACCTCTCCCATCCCATCACACCTCTCCCATCCCATCACACCTCTCCCATCCCATCACTCATCTCCCATCCATCACTCATCTCCCATCCCATCACATCTCCCATCCCATCACACCTCTCCCATCCCATCACACCTCTCCCATCCCATCACACCTCTCCCATCCCATCACTCATCTCCCATCCCATCACTCATCTCCCATCCCATCACTCATCTCCCATCCCATCACTCATCTCCCATCCCATCACACCTCTCCCATCCCATCACACCTCTCCCATCCCATCACACCTCTCCCATCCCATCACACCTCTCCCATCCCATCACTCATCTCCCATCCCATCACTCATCTCCCATCCCATCACTCATCTCCCATCCCATCACACCTCTCCCATCCCATCACCTCTCCCATCCCATCACTCATCTCCCATCCCATCACACCTCTCCCATCCCATCACTCATCTCCCATCCCATCACACCTCTCCCATCCCATCACTCATCTCCCATCCCATCACACCTCTCCCATCCCATCACACCTCTCCCATCCCATCACACCTCTCCCATCCCATCACTCATCTCCCATCCCATCACACCTCTCCCATCCCATCACTCATCTCCCATCCCATCACACCTCTCCCATCCCATCACTCATCTCCCATCCCATCACTCATCTCCCATCCCATCACTCATCTCCCATCCCATCACACCTCTCCCATCCCATCACACCTCTCCCATCCCATCACACCTCTCCCATCCCATCACTCATCTCCCATCCCATCACACCTCTCCCATCCCATCACTCATCTCCCATCCCATCACTCATCTCCCATCCCATCACACCTCTCCCATCCCATCACACCTCTCCCATCCCATCACACCTCTCCCATCCCATCACTCATCTCCCATCCCATCACTCTCTCCCATCCCATCACTACTCTCCCATCCCATCACTCATCTCCCATCCCATCACACCTCTCCCATCCCATCACACCTCTCCCATCCCATCACACCTCTCCCATCCCATCACACCTCTCCCATCCCATCACTCATCTCCCATCCCATCACTCATCTCCCATCCCATCACACCTCTCCCATCCCATCACACCTCTCCCATCCCATCACACCTCTCCCATCCCATCACTCATCTCCCATCCCATCACTCATCTCCCATCCCATCACTCATCTCCCATCCCATCACACCTCTCCCATCCCATCACACCTCTCCCATCCCATCACTCATCTCCCATCCCATCACTCATCTCCCATCCCATCACTCATCTCCCATCCCATCACTCATCTCCCATCCCATCACACCTCTCCCATCCCATCACTCATCTCCCATCCCATCACTCATCTCCCATCCCATCACTCATCTCCCATCCCATCACACCTCTCCCATCCCATCACTCATCTCCCATCCCATCACTCTCTCCCATCCCATCACACCTCTCCCATCCCATCACTCATCTCCCATCCCATCACTCATCTCCCATCCCATCACTCATCTCCCATCCCATCACACCTCTCCCATCCCATCACTCATCTCCCATCCCATCACACCTCTCCCATCCCATCACACCTCTCCCATCCCATCACTCATCTCCCATCCCATCACTCATCTCCCATCCCATCACTCATCTCCCATCCCATCACACCTCTCCCATCCCATCACTCATCTCCCATCCCATCACTCATCTCCCATCCCATCACTCATCTCCCATCCCATCACACCTCTCCCATCCCATCACACCTCTCCCATCCCATCACTCATCTCCCATTGCATCACATCATCTCCCATCCCATCACACCTCTCCCATCCCATCACACCTCTCCCATCCCATCACTCATCTCCCATCCCATCACACCTCTCCCATCCCATCACACCTCTCCCATCCCATCACACCTCTCCCATCCCATCACACCTCTCCCATCCCATCACACCTCTCCCATCCCATCACACCTCTCCCATCCCATCACACCTCTCCCATCCCATCACACCTCTCCCATCCCATCACACCTCTCCCATCCCATCACACCTCTCCCATCCCATCACTCATCTCCCATCCCATCACTCATCTCCCATCCCATCACACCTCTCCCATCCCATCACACCTCTCCCATCCCATCACACCTCTCCCATCCCATCACACATCTCCCATCCCATCACACACCATCACCATCTCCCATCCATCACATCTCCCATCCCATCACACCTCTCCCATCCCATCACACCTCTCCCATCCCATCACACCTCTCCCATCCCATCACACATCTCCCATCCCATCACACCTCTCCCATCCCATCACACCTCTCCCATCCCATCACACCTCTCCCATCCCATCACACCTCTCCCATCCCATCACTCATCTCCCATCCCATCACTCATCTCCCATCCCATCACACCTCTCCCATCCCATCACTCATCTCCCATCCCATCACTCATCTCCCATCCCATCACTCATCTCCCATCCCATCACTCATCTCCCATCCCATCACTCATCTCCCATCCCATCACTCATCTCCCATCCCATCACTCATCTCCCATCCCATCACACCTCTCCCATCCCATCACCCATCTCCCATCCCATCACCCATCTCAGATGCCATCACACCTCTCCCATCCCATCACACCTCTCCCATCCCATCACACCTCTCCCATCCCATCACTCATCTCCCATCCCATCACTCTTCTCCCATCCCATCACACCTCTCCCATCCCATCACTCATCTCCCATCCCATCACACCTCTCCCATCCCATCACACCTCTCCCATCCCATCACCCATCTCCCATCCCATCACACCTCTCCCATCCCATCACTCATCTCCCATCCCATCACACCTCTCCCATCCCATCACTCTTCTCCCATCCCATCACACCTCTCCCATCCCATCACACCTCTCCCATCCCATCACACCTCTCCCATCCCATCACCCATCTCCCATCCCATCACCCATCTCCCATCCCATCACACCTCTCCCATCCCATCACACCTCTCCCATCCCATCACCCATCTCCCATCCCATCACCCATCTCCCATTGCATCAATCATCTCCCATCCCATCACACCTCTCCCATCCCATCACTCATCTCCCATCCCATCACTCTTCTCCCATCCCATCACACCTCTCCCATCCCATCACTCATCTCCCATCCCATCCCTCATCTCCCATTGCATCAATCATCCCCCATCCCATCACTCATCTCCCATCTCATCACACCTCTCCCATCCCATCACTCATCTCCCATCCCATCACCCATCTCCCATCCATCACTCATCTCCCATCCCATCACACCTCTCCCATCCCATCACACCTCTCCCATCCCATCACGCATCTCCCATCCCATCACTCATCTCCCATCCCATCACTCATCTCCCATCCCATCACTCATCTCCCATCCCATCACTCATCTCCCATCCCATCACACCTCTCCCATCCCATCACTCATCTCCCATCCCATCACTCATCTCCCATCCCATCACACCTCTCCCATCCCATCACTCATCTCCCATCCCATCACACCTCTCCCATCCCATCACACCTCTCCCATCCCATCACACTCTCCCATCCCATCACTCATCTCCCATCCATCACTCATCTCCCATCCCATCACACCTCTCCCATCCCATCACTCATCTCCCATCCCATCACTCATCTCCCATCCCATCACTCATCTCCCATCCCATCACTCATCTCCCATCCCATCACTCATCTCCCATCCCATCACTCATCTCCCATCCCATCACTCATCTCCCATCCCATCACTCATCTCCCATCCCATCACTCATCTCCCATCCCATCACACCTCTCCCATCCCATCACACCTCTCCCATCCCATCACACCTCTCCCATCCATCACTCATCCCATCCCATCACCTCTCCCATCCATCACCCTCTCCCATCCCATCACTCATCTCCCATCCCATCACTCATCTCCCATCCCATCACTCATCTCCCATCCCATCACACCTCTCCCATCCCATCACACCTCTCCCATCCCATCACACCTCTCCCATTCCATCACCCATCTCAGATGCCATCACACCTCTCCCATCCCATCACACCTCTCCCATCCCATCACACCTCTCCCATCCCATCACTCATCTCCCATCCCACCACACCTCTCCCATCCCATCACTCATCTCCCATCCCATCCCTCATCTCCCATCCTATCACACCTCCTTCTCCCATCCCATCATTCATCTCCCATCCCATCACACCTCTCCCATCCCATCACACCTCTCCCATCCCATCACACCTCTCCCATCCCATCACACCTCTCCCATCCCATCACACCTCTCCCATCCCATCACACCTCTCCCATCCCATCACACCTCTCCCATCCCATCACTCATCTCCCATTGCATCAATCATCCCCCACCCCATCACACCTCTCCCATTGCATCACTCATCACCGATCCCATCACTCATCTCCCATCCCATCACTCATCTCCCATCCCATCACTCATCTCCCATCCCATCACACCTCTCCCATCCCATCACACCTCTCCCATCCCATCACACCTCTCCCATCCCATCACACCTCTCCCATCCCATCACACCTCTCCCATCCCATCACTCATCTCCCATCCCATCACACCTCTCCCATCCCAACACCTCTCCCATTCCATCACTCATCCGCCATCCCATCACTCATTTCCCATCCCATCACTCATCTCCCATCCCATCACTCATTTCCCATCCCATCACTCATCTCCAATCCCATCACTCATCTTCAAATCACTATTTTCCAGCTCTCCCCATCTCATCTTCATTCAGACAGCAATGCTCATTCTTTGCACTGAGTGCCGCCCAAACGACTTGTATAGTCGTGCAGTTCTGCTCGGGATGGAGATGAAGTCCATCAATGTGTTACTCGGACAGACTCACAATGGGTGAGAGGGCTCTGCTAAAATACCCGAGGCTTTTCAGCTGACTGCATGCCTACTTCAACAGTAAATGGACAAGGCCTGCCAGTCGCCCTTGCAGCATGTCTGGTTTCTTTGTGGGGTTTTGCCTTGTCGCCACTTGTCAGGCACGTTTCCCTGGCAGCACATCGTTAGTGACACCACTGTTGATGTTTTGAAATAGAACAAAATCGTGGCATCTGCTTAAAAGGTCTTCCACTTTTGTTACAGGGAGAGCCGCTGGTTGCCTTTTTTCAGCAGTTTTTGCTCTAGACATTTCCAGATGAGGCTGCTGTCAGTGATGACCCCAATGTTTCTACAAGTTATGGCACGCTCGATGTTTTCACCCTTGACGACCACAATGGGTAGAGTTGTTGTTGTTATTGTTGTTTTAACTCTCTAATGTCAATGAACACGTCTTTCGTCTTCTCAGGGGTCAGTTCTGAATAGTTTTGATCACACGAAAATAATATTTAACAATTCCACTCCCTGCGGGTACGCTGCATGGTTAGATTTCTGTACGCTCGTACAATTCCTACAAGCGCCTTGTCATCTGCGTATTCTGCGTTTCAAAAAACCAATCTCCGCTCCTATCTCAAGTAGGAGGGGTTAACCTCTGATTGTCTGAACTTGCGCAGAAGTCATCGGGGTTGAATTGCATTGAATGCGCTCGAAAGGTTTACTAAAAGTAATAGCGCTGAAGTTCCGCGAGAGTGGAGATGTCGCAGTATATATACGTTGCACAAGGATGAGTGCCGTATCTCCAATGCTGTGTTGTTACCAGTATACAGACTGATCAGGGCTGAGACGATCAGATGTCTCAACCAGGATAAGTTTGTCAAAATATTTCATTACCACTGACGGTCGGTAGCCATGCAATACTGTTTGTGGACCATGGTGTCTCAGGTACCGGACTGATGACTGACGTGTTCCGGAAGTTTGGAAAGATGTTTGTGCATGTGGATGATGATTGAAAGAGCACGGTGAACAGTTGAAAGAGCACGGTGAACAGCTGAAAGAGCACGGTGAACAGCTGAAAGAGCACGGTGAACAGTTGAAAGAGCACGGTGAACAGCTGAAAGAGCTCGGTGAACAGTTGAAAGAGCACGGTGAACAGCTGAAAGAGCACGGTGAACAGCTGAAAGAGCACGGTGAACAGCTGAAAGAGCACGGTGAACAGCTGAAAGAGCACGGTGAACAGCTGAAAGAGCTCGGTGAACAGCTGAAAGAGCACGGTGAACAGTTGAAAGAGCACGGTGAACAGCTGAAAGAGCTCGGTGAACAGCTGAAAGAGCACGGTGAACAGCTGAAAGAGCACGGTGAACAGTTGAAAGAGCTCGGTGAACAGTTGAAAGAGCACGGTGAACAGTTGAAAGAGCTCGGTGAACAGCTGAAAGAGCACGGTGAACAGCTGAAAGAGCACGGTGAACAGCTGAAAGAGCACGGTGAACAGTTGAAAGAGCTCGGTGAACAGCTGAAAGAGCACGGTGAACAGCTGAAAGAGCACGGTGAACAGCTGAAAGAGCACGGTGAACAGCTGAAAGAGCACGGTGAACAGCTGAAAGAGCACGGTGAACAGTTGAAAGAGCACGGTGAACAGTTGAAAGAGCACGGTGAACACAAGGGGAATGAAGCTACAGAAAGCTTTGCAGAAATCTTCCGCTCATGCCTTCCTGGGGTTGGTTTGCTTGGGAATTTTTATTCGTGAGCTTTAAAATTAGCGTATTTCACAACGTTTTACCGCTTTTTGTTGTGAAAAGTTGAAAATCTAAATTTTTCGATAACAGATATTTATTTGTTCTGCAAAGATCTTTTTGGTGTTTACATTTATTTTCCTGTATATCCATGTATATTTTGATATTTTACGGAGGTCTTGCCATGCTCCACGACTGTCGTTTGAAGTAAAGAGGCGTTGTAGTGTTACTGCGTCTTCGATTTGACATCTTCTGATCTCTTTGTTTCATTGTTCTGTAGTTCACGGCTACGCCCTATATTTCTGTATATCAGTAAGCGGATGCTTTTCCATCAGTAGCTGTTTCAAGCTGCGATCTATCCAAGGAAAGCTGCTTGGACATTACGTTATCGTTTCTTCGAGACACACGTACGTCTTCACAGAATCGAATGTAATCAGAGATGACAACGTACATCTCCTCGACATCGACACTTAAACTGACAAACACGTCCAAGTTAGTGCGATCAAAACATTTTCTCTGATTCTCACTGGCCTCGAGCGTCCACTGGTTCAACTTAACTTCCTGCTTTTTCTGTATTCTGACGCTGGTGGTAATCCGGAAGAACACGTTCAGCATGCGGTGATCGCCCTTGGCGAGAGAGGACCTGCTACAAGCCGTGTAGCGTGGAAAATAGTAACCCGTGGAAAACAGTGACGGAAGTCATCGCAGAGTTATCTGCGAGGGATTTTCTGAAAATTCAACTCTAAAAAGAGACGGCACCCGCCACTCCGCCTGACTGACTTGGCACGCCCGGGGAGTTATGCTAAGATCCGGCCGCGTAAATATATCTGCGTTTTGTGACAAACGTCTTGCTCGGCGGTACTGTACTCCATGCACCTTAACGGTGCGCGTGATTCGGGTGTAATCTTAAGCTAAACGACGTTTATTGGCGCTGCTGAAATGGTCTAAGTCGGAAACATTCGGAACGTCGTTTAGCTTAAGATTACACCCGAATCACGCGCACCGTTAAGGTGCATGGAGTACAGTACCGCCGAGCAAGACGTTTGTCACAAAACGCAGATATATTTACGCGGCCGGATCTTAGCATAACTCCCCGGGCGTGCCAAGTCAGTCAACGGTCGCGTTTTATAAAACCAGACTACAAACAGACTACAGGGAGGTGACTCCCATATTATTTCCGGCAGGGGAGACGGCTTTACACGGGGAAAAACTTTTTTGAACGCTACATCATGTGTTAAACTACACAAATGCACCAAAACCTCGTAAAGCAACTAATGCGTCGTTTGTCGGAATATATTCCATGCGAAGAACAGGTGCAGGAGCGGTAAATTGCATAAAGCACGTCCCTCGCAGATAACTCTGCGATGACTTCCGTCACTGTTTTCCACGGGTTACTATTTTCCACGCTACAAGCCGCGTTTGTGTCACTGATCCTCGACCAGCACACGTCTAGCAACTGCCTTTCCTTGTCGGGCATTTGACATACCAGTGAAAATGAGGAAGGGAGTCATCTAATTTGCTCGAGTTGAAGTCTCCCAACAAAATCATGGCTACGTCTGGTGATCCTGTTTCAGAGCGGTGGACGTGGCAGCTGATGGCGTCACACACTTGTTGAACATGAGATTTGGTTTGGCAATAAACATCACACAAATAGATCTAAGTAAATTCGCGAAGAAAGCGGAAATTCCTCCCATTCAAAATCAGCATTCTCATTCAGAGATACATCATTGTATCCACGCTGACGTTCTTAACACCATTTCGCACTAATGTAGGTGCCAAGACCCACTCCTTGTTTGTTATTTTTAACGGATTTTACGTTCCAGTCCACGCAGATTGGCGTGAAATCTGAGACAACTGTTGCTCATGCGTTAGCACAAAGTTAGATTACCTTGTTCTGTAGAGACGACTCATTTCCAAACACGAGCGAAAGCAGAGGTAGGCTTGAACTACGTAATTGGGTCTTCAGAGACTTTCCCGTACACCGCCTTCATCCCTCTCTTTCTTCTGCGCGGAACTTTAGAGGAGCAGCAATAGAGGCTTTACAGTGACACAGCGTGCACGGCCTTAGCCACAGCGCCAAAGCCATGCATGGCGGACAACAGCGTCCTAGCGACAGAGACCGTGCTTAACGTCCACAGTTTTCGGCGGCAGCTTCAGCTGCTGCATCAAAGCACACGGTCCAAGAAATATTCTTCATTTCGAAAAAAGCAGACCAAGGAAAGTCAGTTGTGAGTACACACACTTTTCAATCTCAAGACCATCTTGTAACCACCGTGCGGCACCATATTCTCAAGACTATGATAATATGAAAACATCTTTCTGGTTCACAAACCACAATATATTACAGGATATTCATTCATTTTATGTATTCTTTTTAACTGCGCAAAATACGTTAAATAAATATGATAGAGTCTTTGAACGTCAAATGGGTAACGGCTACATTTTAAAATGCTTTTTACACCACGAAGTAATGAACCTACCTATTTCTTTTGCAGGTGTGTAATAACACAAATGGTCAAATAGATAGTTTATATGCATTGTTTTCGTGCTACTGCTTGTACGAGAGTGAATAAATGGTTTGAAAGGTAAAGATTAAAGGAAAACAGGGATTTCAAAACGTCACCCGACAGACAGTGCCTCACATTGACTCAAACAACACGACCATAATCACTCTGAAACTGAAATCCAATGGTAGTTATAGGAAATAAAGTGTTGTTTTTAATAATTGTGCCAGCTATCAGGATTTCTATTTTTATATTCTTTGATCTTGATCGCGTTAAACTTCATGAATACAGACGTAACACCCTTCGTCATCAGCTCTATAAATAAACGTAAATCTGCTACCGGCAAACCACAGAATATTTTTCACTGAAAACTTTCCATGGGTTGTGTTTTGCATTAAAGAGTTATTGTGTGACATATAACAACTTAGAATGCTTTAATTAATGGCTGCAACCGACTTTTAGTTTTAGCAAAAATCCTTGGTCATTTGGATCGTTTTGTTTGATTTCAAATTTTTCATAAAAAATCAGCGATTCCGACCTATTTCCGATCCACAATTTATAACTGCAACAAACTGGTTTCGACCAGATTTTGTGCCACCATTTTCAACTTTCAACATGCAGATTCCAAAGCGTGGTAAGTTTTTGAATGTTTCTTCTTTAGTTTTCTTTTTGGTTACGCCCGTGGGATTTGGGCACATTGTTCGTCCGTACCGTTTTGGGAACGTTTACCTATGCTTTTTGGAGCCTTTTTGAGCCGAAATAAACGATTAACGGTATAAATATTTGCTTTTCAGCAAGACTTGTGTACGATGCGAAGTTTGAGCAGATCAGACTGCAACAGATTTAGTTTGACTGTAAAAAAGGTCCCAAGTGACAAAGGACTCTCCTTTGTCATAATTACGCCTGTACCAGCGTACGGCCACGGGTAGTGTACGGGCGTAACGTTGACGGGAAACACTGACGCGGGCACTGAGTCTGTTGACCTTCGGGACGGAGAAGTTCCATCTGGAGATGAAATGTACAGTGGTGGTTGAGATGGCACTTCATCATAAAAAATATCTCACTCCAGGTACGTAACATTTTTATTTTATTGCGGTTGGTTTATAAATTGGTAAATTCTACATGGGGAGTCATGTTTATTTCCTTTTACCGTTATATTTGGAAAGAAAGAATGTTATTGTTTTGTTTTTTGTTCTCTACTCTTATTTTTCCATATTTATTTTGCAGGAAACTTTGGGCTTGATCAGCTGTCACTGCAGACTCTGGCCTCTGTCAGTGACCACATGGCGGGCCTGTCGCTGGATGGAATCAAGAGCACATTTCAGCAGGAATGCCTCTCCTGCATTCCATTGGCCTCGTTCATGGGTCTCTGGCAGGTATGCTCTGCAGTGGAGGTACTGAAGGTTGTTGCGAACAGCGTATTTCCTGAACTTGGGTGGCCCCAGAATCGACTGCTGATGAACAGAGTTATAGTACCGCTAAGCACGCAGCTCGACCTCTCAGTCCACTTGATGTGGTCATCTGACAGGAATGACCAGGTGGCTGAGCATTGGGTGGCGAACCATGTATTGCCGCTGGTGCCAGACGACACCTTTGACATTGCATTTGTGCACAGCCCCTCCCGTCCTCACTGCTCATATCCTGCTGATCACATGAACACAGCTTTTGTGGAAAGCCCCTCCCACCCTCAGGGCCCCGTCTTGCCTGCCATTGGCGATCTTCATTGGGTGCGATGGGTGAGAGATTGAAAGAACTATGTTTGTGAGGTGTTGGACATTGATCTGGGTGGCTCCAGCCCTTGCATACATTTGGACTTTATGGCCAAGTCAGGGACTCTGTTTTATTGGCCCAGATGTAAAGACAGGTCGTGGGAGCCAATGGACTGTGAGCTTGGTAAAGTCACTTCTCGTCTAAATGAGAAGCACAGCACAGAGTGCAGTATTTTGACGTTACTTAATCTTGTTTACATTTGTAACTCTCATGATCCCTTTGTCAGATTCAACAGTGTTCTTGTGCATGCAAGTCATGTAACACAACAGTGTGTTGACGTATGGTGTATAATTTTGTTCACATGAAGTATCGTGGTGACTTGTGGCTCCTAGAATCGTTTTGCCAATTTAAGCGGTGTGGTACTTTTGTATGCTGGTTTAGGTGTAACACAGCATAGCACAGAGTGGAGTATTTTGTACGTAAATTTGCTGTAAATATGAGGGTGTTTTAGATACATGTTTCTGTGATGTTTGGATACAAGTTCAGAAAAAAGCTTGATGGATGTGTGTGTGTGTCTGTGTGTGTATATAAAATAATGAAACGGTGTGCTTTAAATAGTTGTGTGCTCTTTTACTTAGTACAATTCATGAAGATAATTGTCACAGTAACATAAAAGATGTTTTTCATATGCAAAGGGATATTTTGCTTGTTTGTTTGACTTCTGGATTCAAATTCTTTGAAAAAGCTTTTTGGATGTATGCATTGGATGACTCGGGATTCTGTAAATAGCTGTAAAATTTACATTCTTTTGCCACTGAGGTTGATATTTGGCACAGTCACATTAAAGGTGATTTGTTTCAAATGCTAAGTCATCTTTTTCTTGTTTGTTTGACTTCTAGATTCAAATTCCTTGAAAAAGCATGTTGGATGTACGCATAACGGATGACACAGGATTCTTTAAATAGCTGTAAAATCAGAATTATTTTCCCACTGAAATCGATATTTGGCACAGTAACCTTAAGGGTATTTGTTTCAAATGCTAAGTCATCTTTTGCTTGTCTGTTTGACTTCTGGATTCAAATTTCTTGAAAAAGCTTGTTGGAACGGATGACATAGGATTCTTTAAATAGCTGTAAAGTTACATTTATTTTGCCACTATCGCCTCCCTCCACACTCAATCACACAATTCTCGAAATCTTTGTGCTTTGGCGTCTAGGGGTATCAATCGTGGAGGGCGGGATAATTAATTCACTCACTCTCTCACGCTCGCATGACATGACACAATGTTCATTAAGGATTTTCTTTAATGAAACTGAATTATGAATAAAAATCAAATTCAAGGCAATATGAATAAAAATGTCAATCAATTCTATCAGTC
>JAWQFJ010028272.1:75000-77928 GCA_034096865.1 Theodoxus fluviatilis | reverse complement strand
GTGTGGAACTGTATGGAATTCATTTTGATTTACAGGTGTAGATAGGTGTGGAACAATATGGAATGCATTTTGATAGACAGGTGTAGATAGATATGGAACTGCGTCGCATGCATTGTGATCGACAGGTGTAGATAGGTGTGAAACTATATGGAATGCATTTTGATTGACAGATGTTGATAGGTATGGAACTGTATGGAATTAATTTTGATTGACAGTTGTACATAGGAATAGGACAGTATGCAGAGGCTCTGGAAGACCTGACCACTGCTATTGACCAGCATCCAACGGAAAAGCTTTACTTCATGCGAGGAGTCATCAACATGTTGCTGGAGGTAACAGCAATCATCTTCATCATCGTTTTTGTCATCATCATCATCATCATCATCATCATCATCATCATCATCATCATCATCATCATCATCATCATCATCATCATCATCATCATCATTATCTCTGTTCATCATCTTCATCATCTCTGTTCACTATCATCATCGTCATTATCATTGTCTCTGTTCAGCATCATCATCATCATCATCATCATCATCATCAACATCATCATCATCATCATCATCATCATCATCATCATCATCATCATCATCTCTGTTCATCATCTTCATCATCTCTGTTCACTATCATCGTCGTCATCATTATTGTCTCTGTTCATCATTGTCTCTGTTTATCATCATCATCATCATCATCATCATCATCATCATCATCATCATCATCATCATCATAGTTGGTGGTGGTGTCATTGTCACCATCATCGTCATCGTTGTTGCTGTTGTTGTTATTGTTGTTGTTTCTGTCCTCAGCATGATCTTGCTTCTCTTATTAATACATGGACAATGGTTTTGTTCACGGCCACAATGAAACATTCTTCCCATCCCCCAAAAAACAATGTAAATTTAAGTAAGAGGAGGAGGAGGAGGAGGAGCAAGAAGAGGAAGAAAAGGGTATTCCCAAATGTTTGTGGATTTTTTCATGGGGACCTCTCTCCACACTGGATAATGTATTTATCCCAAAGTAAGCATGTTTCAGAATCTTGCAGTAGCATCTCATTTCCAGGGCTTGTATCCGCCGTCTCTGTAGTTCAGATGTGAGTGTCCAAGACTATGCATACAAGAATACGGAGATGGCCAGCGTGTGCATGAGCCTGATTTTCAACGCGAGAGATATTTCTGTCACACCATATTGGCTCAACTTTGCCAATGCTGCCATACACATGCATACACATCCATACACATCCATACACATCCATACACATCCATACACATCCATACACATCCATACACATCCATATACACATGTATACACATCCATGCACATGCATACACATCCATACACATCCGTACACATGCATACTCATCAATACACATGCATACACATGCATACA
The DNA here is from genome assembly GCA_034096865.1 of Theodoxus fluviatilis. NCBI lineage: Eukaryota > Metazoa > Mollusca > Gastropoda > Cycloneritida > Neritidae > Theodoxus > Theodoxus fluviatilis. The sequence continues at coordinate 76,535 of JAWQFJ010028272.1, read as the reverse complement.
CATCCATACACATCCATACACATCCATACTCATCCATACACATGTATTCACATCCATACACATCCATACACATGCATGCACATCCATACACATGCATACGCATCCATATACATCCATGCACATTCACACACATCCATACACATCAACACACATCAACACACATCAATACACTTCCATACACATCCATACACACATCCATACACATCCATACACATGCATACACATCCATATACACATCCATACACATGCATACACATCCATACACTTCCATACACATCCATACACATGCATACACATCCATATACACATCCATACACATGCATACACATCCATACACATGCATGCACATCCATACACATGCATACGCATCCATACACATCATATACATCCATGCACATTCACACACATCCATACACATCAACACACATCAATACACTTCCATACACATCCATACACACATGCATACACATCCATATACACATCCATACACATCCATACACACATGCATACACATCATACACATCATACACATCATACACATCATACACATCATACACATCATACACATCATACACATCATACACATCATACACATCATACACATCATACACATCATACACATCATACACATCATACACATCATACACATCATACACATACACATCATACACATCATACACATCATACACATCATACACATCATACACATCATACACATACACATCATACACATCATACACATCATACACATCATACACATCATACACATCATACACATCATACACATCATACACATCATACACATCATACACATCATACACATCATACACATCATACACATCATACACATCATACACATCATACACATCATACACATCATACACATCATACACATCATACACATCATACACATCATACACATCATACACATCATACACATCATACACATCATACACATCATACACATCATACACATCATACACATCATACACATCATACACATCATACACATCATACACATCCATACACATCCATACACATCCATACACATCAATACACATCCATACACATGCATACACATCCATACACATGCATACACATGCATACACATGCATACACATCCAAACACATCCATACACATCCATACACATCCACACACATCATATTCAGTTGAGGAGGATTACAATGTAATGCAGTTTGAGACCCTCTTAATGAGTGATGATAGTTCAATCATCAACAGCCTTTACCTCTTCTAAACATTGCCAGTGTCTGATAAGGCATTTAATCACCCATCCCAGTCAAGCACTAAATACCTTCCATCACACTGGCCTTCAGCTGGTGTGGAAGGCAACATGAAAGTGTCCCCTCCTTGACCCTGATGAATTTTAATTATTGTTAAGTCCTGACAGAATTAGGTGCATGGTTCATGTTTCCTTTGGAAATTGACCAGTCCTGTAATGGATCAGTTGCTTGAAGTCATTTAGAACAGTGCTTCTATTCATAGAAGACTTGTCTCTTCAATGTTTGATAACTTT